>CAJVPQ010000770.1:0-23468 GCA_910591825.1 Funneliformis caledonium
ATTTTTTGCTTATTCTAAAAAAAAAGTTAATATAATAAGTAAATTCAAATAGTTTAATTAATCGTTTGGGTACCCGTAATCACCTTCTGTAAATGGAATCCTTATACCTTTTCACATGAAGATCTACTGAAAAGACATATAGTTAAACTTACGCCTAGTGATCTCAAAATTATGAATCCCTCAGCCCTTCATAATATATGCTTTTAACGTTAATATTTACTTTTATAGCTGGTTCTGTATCACAACTAGACCTTCTTTCACATTTTTTTCATGATTGTTTGGGAAAAAATAAAGAACAAAGGTTAATATATTTTTCTTTTAGAATATATGAAAATTATTATGTTGTCAGACTCCATCTTGTAATCCACTTATTTTTCTATCACACTGAAGTAGCCTAGCAAATTCTTCTGAGCTAATGATTACTGCTCCAGTTGATGATCAATATTTCAGACACAAAATTGAATATATGTTAACCAGAGATAAATACAATCATGACAAGAAATATTAATAATAATTCTGATCAAGTCGATAATAAGCTACATAAAGAGCTTTTATATGAAGTACTTTTGTATAAGAAGAAAGATATAATAGTTATTCAGAAAAACCTTAATACGTTTTCAGACCCAAGGAAGGGATCTATTGAGAGTAGAAATCAAATAGCATTGAATCAAAACAAAAAAGGAAAAATACTTGAAGATTCATTTGGGCTGTTGTTTGATTTAGTGGGAGAATTAATAGATATATGAAATGATCTCAATGTGGATTGCCATTCTGTTCTTACTATATTATATAATAATATACATGATCTTGAGGAAGAAACATATGGGAAAAGGTCACTTAGGATATTATATCATTTGCTTTTATATTTGGAAGAGAATATAAGCATGATTCAGAATGTTCTTAGTATTATTGATCATTCTGATCAGGAAATAAGTGGATTAGAAGAAGCTAATAAACTGTAAGAGCGTATCTTCAAAACTTCTGACGGTTCTTTACCTTTAGTGCCTTTAGCAGAAAATAGTCTAGGTGTGAAAATTCAGCTAGTATTCGTGTCTAGAACAGGTTAGCTAATCTATATTTTTTTACCATATAAGAATATATGCACAAAAAAATCTTCTGATCTGGAATGCTTTACATGATCTGATCCTAAAGGGCTTTGGGTTGATATAATAACTGACACCACTTCAGAGTAATGGTCTAGCTAGAATACAGCATTCACTCAATCTCTTTAATAATTTGTCATGGATAAAATTATCTAAGGATGAAACATCTCTTGATGCATCATGTGGTATCCTCAGATGCCTTGCGAGTTTATGGATCACATCTAAGTCTTTATTATTTGGAAAGGTATCTGAATCAGCATGAAATTCTTGATATGAATATTTGGATTAAAAGAAATGAGCTGATATACAGCTTTTTTGCTAATATTACTACACCCTTCCAAATTGAGGTACTTTAAATTAAGACACAAACTAGCAATTTTTTTGATAGTTATATCAGTAATTTGACAAAATCTAAGACTAAGATGTTGGAGCTTTGGACAGGAATAAATAATATTACAAATCAATGATTTAAAAAACTCTGTATGATATGAAATATTTAGATATTCTAATTTATAGCATGACTGTGCAATTTTCCATAGACCTAGATCATATACTTCTCAAACACAAAAGCTCCTAAAGCTACCTGACTGATTATTACATAGATTAAGATACTTCAGATTCAGATATGAACCCGCTATCTGTTCTAATGCTCTATTACTAAATCCTATACTATTTATGAAACTCAAGTGGGTTATATTTAGGCATAAATGTATAATGCTTATAATTTTTTTATCTGAAAGTGAATGGTAGTATGATATTTTGAGATGAATTACATTTGAGCAATAAACCAGCATTTGCTTCCTATGTACTAGCTTTATGAATTTTTTCAATCGAGAGAGATTCTTTGCACGTTCTATCCTTATGAATTTATTTAATCGAGGTCGATCCTTTGTATAATAATTATAATAATCATTTAGAAGAGATTGTCTAGGATATAAGTCTTTTCCTTTAAATTTGATATGCTTTCACAAAATAGGTGCATCGCATCTATACCACAATCAGAAAATATATAGAGCAGTATAGAAAGATTTATCTATCACTAAAAAATGTAAAATCTGTTCTAATAGTTCTGGTAAATAAAAGATGCTTAATTGCATTATAAATGAATATATGTTGTATTATATATTATATTTTCAAATGAAAAAATAAAATTACACAATCACTGCTCTGGGCTTAGTCTTTTCAGTATCTCATCTAATATAAACCATTCATAAGAACTTTTATTCTATTTTTATTTGATAATCCTTTTAATAATGTGCATTTAAGGAATTTTTTACTATAACTGAAACTCTTGTTACACTCTTCCAGCTTTGAATAAAAATCCTTGACTGTATTTTTATCTTAAACCAATGATATAGTACAAAAATCAAAAAGAGTCTTTCTTTTGGACCATTTAAGATTTGCTTCATTTTGCCATATATCATTTATATTGTGACACTTTTTTAGATCCTGGTTTGAAAAATTCTTTATAATAAATGATATTAACTTTGGTGGAACTTGTTCTAGTAAATTATCTTTTTGCATTTTTTATATAGTTAGAATATTTCAATTGAAAAAAATAAGGCTAGTAATACATGATCATTCTGAACTATAGGTTGGACTGAAAAAATCAGTCATAGTTCAGATTTGACTATCAGATAATATCGAAATATAGTCTACTTTTTCGAATAGGATCGTAAAATTATCATCTATAGTTAGTAATAAATTATGCATATCAAAATTTGTCACAACTATGACATTCCCAATACTAAGTCAGGAAAATAATCAGGTTAATCTGATCTAAGAACTATGAATTCAATGGGTGTGCTTTTATGCTTCTCGTCATCTTCAAAATTAATATGCAGATTGACCTTTCCTAATGTAAAATAGGATATTTTTTGAAGTTACAATGCTATTGCTTTTACTATGATATATAATTCTTAATTCACCAATATGTTTTTGGCTAATGCAATTTATATCAGTAGACGTATCAATTGATGTCTCAATAGGGATATTTTCTTTGACTACACAATTCACAACCATCATTTTTAATTATGATATATAATATTTAAAATAAAAAATAAACCTCTATTATCACTCTGGATTTGCATTTATCAAATAGCTAATTAGCCTTATTTTTATTATATGCGTTTTTCTCCTGATCTTTCTTTTAGGCTAGACGCTTCTAAATCCTTTGATGCTTAATCATGTTTACTATTTCATCAATATTAGAATCAGATGAACTAGACTCAGATGAATTAGTTTCAGATGATAAACTAGATTTAGACGAACTACTCTTAAATGATGAACTAGTCTTGGATAATGAACTAGACTCAGACAAACTACTCTTGGATGAGCTTAATTCAGATGAACTAGTCTTAAATAAAGTAGACTTGAGTGGGATATTAGTTAAGGCTGTTAGATACTTTTAATTACTTTCCATTTTGATTATTTATCTAATAAACTTAATATCTTACCTCGAACGAAAAAATAAATTAATAAATAATATTCTGACCCTCTAACATATATATATAATTAGTTTTCATCAAAGAGTTTGAATACTTTTGCCTGATGATACGGTTCTTCTATTAACCGATAATTTACTATAGTATAATTTTTTGTAGGAAAGGCATGATTATCAGGTGAATGTTAAAGTGATTTACTATAATAGTCATAGCCTCTGATAGATTCTTCACTCTATGAGTCACAACTGCAAATACTGCTCCTAATTTATACAAATAGCTTGAAAGTAGTGGTTTATCACTTTCAGGAAGAAATTCATCTTTTTTTCAAAAATGCATTTAAGTATACAGATTCAGGCTTTCCAGGATCTCTTAACTATTCAGAAGAAATTGCTTCCTGAATCCATGTAAGCAATTGTATTGCTCACTTCTCATTCTTTTTCAGTGATCTAAATACTCGAGAAATATCTTGTATTATCCTGTTTTTCGCATATCCAGTTACACCTCTATTAAATATGTACAAATTTTTAATTTTAGCAGGACGGATGCAAAGCATGGTTATTACATCTGCTAGAGCTTGTTTATTAGATATATTAGATATGTAATACTTATCTATCTTTTCTTAACTGATTTTAATGAAAAGTGATCTGAAAAATTGATCCCTTTATTTTCGCATTGCTCAGTATACTTCTGTTGGATTTTATTAGATGCTCTGGTTATCTCCAGAATCTTGGTAGCAGAGATTATTTTTTCTGAAGTATTGAGGGTTCGCAATTCTCTTCGAAGCATAGAGAGACGTGATAAGGTGACGACAGGATCAGAAGCAGTTTTGACTAAGGTTCTAGATATTGCTTTTATATCTATTTTACTAAGATTATCCTAAAAAATACACTAGCTATTTCTTTAATAGTCTTCTCAGAATAAGTACTATTGGATACTTGACATATATTCACTTCCTTAGCTTTTGAATCTTCTTCTTTGAGGATTACTTAGCTTTTACTTCGCTCAACTCTCTCATAAGAAATTAATGTAAATGCCTGTTCTTAGCTATATTTATACACTTTTTAAAGACGATTATGAGCCTGATGCCTTTTTTCTTTATCTACTTTTAGCACACTAATTGTCAAGAGCTCAAGTATTTCTAGTATATATTGGTTAAGCTCTTTGAGACTCATCTCATTAGTGAGTTTGTGGTCTGTAACGAACTTGGTTGTAATAGTAGACATGGAGTGATATGTAGAATTTATAGCAGTAATTAAATTAATCTGTGATATTCAGATTATATTAAGTAGGATAAAGTTCAATTTAAAAAAAATATTTCATTATTTCACTACTTCATGATCGGTAAAAATTATCAGAGGATTAGAGAAAGGAAAAATATATATATAACTTATGGGAGATCTCTTTGAAGCCACCTGCTCTGGTCAAAGTATGTTTTACATATATTTAAAAATTGTGGGTAAATAGGATATGCAGAAAAAAATATATAGTCATAGAACTCCTATTCTAAGGCTATGAACGAATCATCTATATCAATTCACATTTTAATAAAATACACACGTTAGAGTTAATATTTCTTCTAGTCCTAAAGCATTTATCTTAGTAAATACATTATATAAAGCACTTGGTCTATACTTTGAAGGGGCTAGATTTGGGTGATAGAGGAATTTCATGAATACATTATTTCTCCAAACTTTTGTCTCTTCATACCTCTAGTATAATTTTAATAGTTAGTATAAAGTAAGATTATGCTAATTAGCTTTGAGTAAAATCTGTAATAGGCTTATTTTTTCATTAACCACTGCTACTAAACTTTTTTTTGATACAATGTTCTAGATACGATATGAAATGAAAGAAAGATATTTTCTTAATATCAGCAATTTATGTAAATGTGGAATTAAAAACCTTTCTTTTCTTCAATGCATATATCCTCTGAATAGCAATTTACGATATACTGATCTATTTATAATTATTATGTGATTAGATTTAAGGTTATATATTTTTTCGTGAGCTTTATCAGTTGGTAGATCTAATATATCCATAGCATTAGTATGAAAAGATAATTTATCTCATTATAGTTCTGATTAATTTAAATATATATTTTATTATGAAATTAAAAGTGAAAGAGGGTTTTATATCCTAAAATACTTTTATTTTAGCATCTTTGAATATAGCTCATTTTACTTGCACACATATTAAGAAGGATAACACTATTTGTGAAAATAAGTGTTATGATCCCACTGGGTGTTATAAGTACTGGAAATTGTATGAAAAAATATAGAAAAAAAATCCTACCTTATTAGTGATTATCGTAAATATACTGTTTTTACTATGAGATGCTGTCCTGATCATTCAGATAAATTTTATTTGCTAAATTATCAGATGAGGCAGAAGTATAGAGCTGAGACCCTTCAATCTAAAATCAATGAAGCTCCAATTTTCAAGTCAAATGATAGTAATGCTTTGATCTATGAACACTTATTTCCTGCTTCTTCATAACTATTTGCAGATTCGTTAAAAAGAAATTTAACAGATTTAATCTAGATCAAAATACTAGGTAATAGGGATGTAATTAAAGACTCATCTAGAATCTATGAAGCTCCAGTTTCTGAGTCGAATGATGAGGATATAGGTTTCAGCCTCTTTGAGGATTAGTGATTAGCTTAAAATTTGAAGTATTAGAAATCTCCTCTAAATTATCTGCCGAGAAGTGAGTAAAAAAAATATTATTTCATTTATATCATTAAATTAAATAGCGCTATTTTAATATATAAATAAAGTACATCAGGCATATTTCTGAAATGAAGCCTTCTTCGAAATTATTATATAAAAAATTGGAAAAAGGCTCTATTTCAAAGTATGTATAACCTGATTCTATAAACTCTAGTATTGTATTCATATAGCTTCACAGTAGATCTCTACCTATGCGATATCAAATAAGTCTTAAATATTTTTGCAATTGATACAGTATTTACATTAGAATTAGAAGTATCTTTGGTTTGTTTTTTCTCTAAAAGATTTCCATTAATATTTATCGGATAGAAGTTTACTATATCTATACTAAGTATCTTCATTATTTTCCCAATAAATTTCTTTCCCTGTTTAGTATAGGGTAATTCAGAAGAGTTATTATTATCAAATGATCCAACTAGATGGTAATATCTCCTATGTTTATCTATAACCTTAAATTTTAACCCATATGTTGTGTATAGTATTGAATTCAGTAACCTGAGTTTCGCTTGAACTGTTCTTAATCCTGATTTTTAGTACTGCGTAATGCATCTGTATTATTAAATACTCGAGTCATTTTAGGTACTAAATCCTGGAGATATGATATCGACTCAGGGGATTCCATGCATGTTTTAACATCATTAGATTTATAACGTGTCCTATCATTAATGTCTTTAACGGGTGTATAATTTTTTAGTAACTCTAGACAAATTTGATGTTTTTCAGCCTGGATTATAGTTGTAAGCCTATCTTCTCTATAATCTTTGCATGTGATAACCTCAACAGCTGTTTCGTTGTCAGTACCAGCATCTCGTAACTGTTTATAAGCTCTGAACTATCTCATACGATTATAATCCCTATACTTCAAAATGAAATTTTTGATCAATAATTTAGGCGAAATCTCATAACATTTCACGATATAATGCCAGTCTAGAGAACGCATTTTTTCTAAGGTTTTCTTCAGCTTATTCTCTAAAAATTCAGCAGTCTCATGATCGATAATCGTAGCATTAGATATATTTGATATTTCCTCTGCTTTAATGATAGAGGAATTCACCTTTATAACTTGAGATAATGATATAACATTTTCTTCAGATTTAGGAATGGGTTCTATAATGGAAATTATCATACTCGCATCTCTAAGAAAATCAACCATTTTCTAACTAAATAAGCGCTGAGAATGGAATTTTTCTAACATATAGGCTATCCATAATCGAACAGTTAGTATATCCTTATTCTATAATAGGGTCTATATCTAGAAATATTTCTCTATTTTGAAGTTCTCAGGAGAGACATTCACATTTAGCATTTAATAACCACTGAAATAGTCCCTTTTCTGTAATGGAAATGTTAAAAAATCTTTGCTTGATATGACATATATAATCATTAATGCATCTCATGCGAAATAACATCTGATTCATCCTAGTATTTGTTTCTATATAATTGTTAAAGATGCAGAATGCTCGAGCAGCAGGAGGCATGGGCAGACTTCTCATTTTTACCTCTAGAATCTAAGAATGATAGTTATCAAAATAAGTATTCCAGGCCCTTCCTGCTACTAAAATGATTACTTATTGATTTCACTATTCTAGAGCTCTTAAATTATAGTTCTACTATATCGATAAAATTTGTACTCTTAAAAATGTATTTCAGCTTTTTCATTCAATAAAATTGCTAATTTGTTTTCTTGCTTTTGCACGCCTTCCTGATTATAATCCTGATATAATATAAATTTGCACCTATTAGAAAGTATATGTAGACTGAAGTAAATTAATTATAAACCTCAAGGAAATGAGTAATGATTATTGAATCCTAGCTCCCTTTTCTCACTTAAAATTACTAATTTATTTTCTTACTTTTGTATACCTTTCTGATTATAATCTTGACACAATAAAAATTTACATCTAGAAGTATATCCTTAGGTATAAAAAAAAAATGGGGTGTAAAAATTTCTCTTATAGCCTGTCAGTAAAATTTTTTCTTAGAATATTAGTCTATTTAACCTTCTAATAAATAGTCAGGCAAACATATTTAAATCTCACCTTTAGAGCAAATATATATATCCTCTTATAGCCTTCTAATCTGCATACTATAATGGTAGCACTTGCTAAGAAAAAAAATATAGTAGGAATATGAGCAAGCCCTTTAGGATGAAACGAATATGGGTGCTATATTTTTTTGATTCTATGCTATCCTATTCTAAAGTATGCTAATATATAAGGAAAATATGAATATAAGAGTTGCGAAATACTGAAGGTGCAGAGCATATAACTAAAATATGGAAACAATTAAGTTAGGTTATCTCCTAAAGGTCTTGACCGAAGGAGGATGTAAAAAAAATCAGGTTAGATGTAAATTTTTCCATAATGTATCATAAATGTGCATACATATTGGGTGGCAAAATAGAGCCAAAATAATAATGAGATAGTTCTGGAAACATTTTCAGAACTGATTCAAAACTGATCCAGAATCCTTTATCCTTCTTTTTCTAATTTTCTAGCATCTTCTAATAACTTAGCATCTTCTAGCATCCTAGCCTTTTCTAGCATTTCTGCCATTCTAGCATTATCCTGAAGCCTATTAATATATTAGATTACATAGTATCCATTAGCATGCTTTCTGCAAAGGTCAGGTTCAGAGTTAGTCAGCTTGTCACAAACCTTTTTTTCTCATAAATTCGAAAAAAAACCTAACAGGATATGATGTTAGACTAGGCTATCTCTCACCAATTGATAGATCGAAGGAGGAATAATTAATTATTTTTTGAATAAAAGTTTTCGTACTATTAATACAAACAACTGAATTATTTTACTTACTATCAAAAATGGTACTTCAATGTTCTTAATGTGAAAAAAATGACTTTAAAAAGACTCATAATTTAACAAATCATCTTAACAGAAAGTTTAAGTGCAAGCAAACCCAAATACCTAACCCAGTTTAGCCATTTAATCTAATATATCCAGACTTCAATTACCAGTATCTAGTCCCTATCTCCTGTAGTCCATATTCATAAAAAGGAAGGGTCTAAAAAAGATCAAGCCACACATTTATCCATAGAGGATTTGGCTAACTGGCTTGCGAATTCTGAGATAAAAAATAACCCAACCATTATTAATTAAAAGATCTTAAAAATAGATGCAGAATGGTTTGATTTAATGAAGTGCTAAGCTGAAAGAAAGTCTTCTAGTAAATAGCAAAAGAAAACCAAAGTATCCTAATCAATAGAAGAGGATTCTGAAATGGAAACTAGCCTGACTACTCAAGCACATAAAGAGAAGCAAAGGGATGATTCTGAAGAAGATCTAAAGAATCTAGATAAAAAGTGTCTTAGTCAGTTCTATTTTCAAATAATGAAAGGCATCAGAAAGTATGACAAAAAAGAATTCAGATGGCAAAAGATATGTTTAAAGTAGATGATGCTGAATATACATTTTCAACCTGATTTGCAAAAGTTCTAAGTAAAGATTTAATAAATATATTATTAACAGCTAAAAGTGAAAAAGAAGTTGTAAAGAAAGCAAAAGAGCTATATTTACATAGGGGATAGTATGATGAAAAAAGGATTTCAGAATATATAGAGGTATTGATAAAGGAATATAAAGCAGAAGATAAAGGAAATCCAAAATGGAAAGAGTATGTAGAAAATGTTTTTGAGACGGAAGAATTGTATGAAGCTAAAATGACTAAAGAACGTGCTAAAAAGATTTTAAATGCAATAGATGATGATAAGTTTCTTATAAGAGTAAAATTTATTTGAGAAAATAAAGGTAATTTCAAAATTGTTGACAAATATGAATCCATTCGCTAGTAAAAAATTTGTTTCAGAAGGATCCAATATTGTGCTTACAAAGAAAATAAAGCTAGGCTTTTAGGTAGGAATTGATGAAAAGTTTTTAGTTAGAAAGGTCTTAATAGAATCTGATATAGATGACCTTATGGCTAATGCAGTTATCTATAGATTATATAAAATTTGAGAGCCAGATAGTAATCGATTAATGTCAATGAAAGATGATACACTTAATTGTATAGCTCAGCAAGTAATAGAGCATTTTGAAAAAGCAAAAAGAGTTATGGTTTGACTAGTACACATAAGCAAAAAATTGGTATATAGGAAAAAAGAATACATCAACCTGGTACTCAAGTAGAGAATGTAGCAGAATTAAAAAAGATACTTAAATGACTAATCACATTGCGTGATATTACCTATGGAGTTATTTTTAATAGTGAAAAATATTGAATAGGTAGGTTTGAAGAGATAGAGATGATAGTTCATAATGGCTATGCATTCTCTAGAAACTATCACTTTTCAAGAGATTGAATGGTGGAGTATTATAATGATAATATATGGAAGACTATTAATAAAGCTCTTCAAGGATCATAAGTAATATGGCTTTTTGGGCTTAAACTCAAAGAAGAAGAAATATTGGAAGAGATCCAGTCAATATCCTAATTTGTTCTAGAAGATGATCATACATTTAGAATATGGATGAAGCATACAGATATTATAAAAGCATGTAAGGAATTATTTGAAGATGTAGTAGACTGACAATTTTAGGAAGGAATAATTAATGAGAAAAGAAAGCGAAAATTCCTAGAATCACTTAAAATAGTTAAATTAGCAGAATAGGTATTTAGTGCTAATCATGCTAGAGGCAAACTTGCTAACGAGATCAATGATTAATATTCTACTCTGGCTAGTGTATATTATAATATAAGCAATCTTGTATTGAATATGAGTATGGAGGATGCTGGAATGCACTTAATTATCAAGTCAGAGATGTTATATGTATAGATATGAAGGAATGCTATCTGGTAGTATGCATAGGTAAGAACTTTTAAATTTGTTTCTAATATTCATCCAGCAATTTCTGTTTGGTATAGAAAACACTTTGCCTGTTGAAGTGGAGAAAGATGTAGGAAGACAAAAGATTAGACACCTATTGTACTTTTACGATATCTTCTTGAAGCAGATATTCTGAAAAGTATAACTATAAGTAAAGCTATTATTTCTCTTACTAAGTAGATAAAGGTATAGTTGCCTAAAAATTGAGATATCAGTTACGCAATTATAGGAAAATTCACACAAGAAAATAAAGTTGAAGAAAAACGCCTTACTCACTAGATTGTAATAGACAAAGGTGAACTTGATTTTTTGATTTAGGATTGCATTAAAGAGGGAACAATGCAGGTAGTGATAAATGTCTGCTTAGATATATACTTATATATTATAAAGGGCATCAGCCCTAGTACACACATTTGCAAGCCTTAATGTTAGCTTATGTTCATATAAATTTGTCAGAAAATTTGGCCCTAATGAAGTAGTAAGAATCGCAACAGATTCTATATATATACAAAGAGAGGCCTTATATAAGATCAAAAATGTATCTGCCTTCTTTAAGCAAGCTAAGCAAAAGATCAGCCATTAAGGTGTAATACAAGATAGTCAATCTAAAAATTCAGTAGATACCTTTCAATGTTCGCATAAAATTTCTTCTTGTGCAATGTGTAGAACAAGAGGCTATTATTCAAAAGAAGCAGTCAAAGAATTTATCAAGAAGTGATGGTTCACTATGTGAACAGAAAATCGAGCTATTTGTCATGTAACGAGCATAAGCTATTCATATATACTATTTACTTTGAAAATTGGTACTTTCGCTCAGGTTCTTGGAAGAATACCAAACCTAGTAGAATTGTTACCAAAGAGTCTGAGTCATTAAAAAAGGAAAAGATTCAAGAAATTCAGCCTGGCTAATGGCATAATAAAGGAGAGAAAATTCATGATTCAGATTCAAACGTTGTATACTGGCCAAAAAATAAGCATTGGAAATTAATTAAAAATATTACCAAAAATACTGCTCCATCAATTCGTGATCCTATTACAAGATCCTGAGTTTCATATCTTAATGGAGGTAGTAGTTCTGAGAAGATAACACGTGCAACCTGAATCTTTAAAGATATAAACATAGTAGTCTTTACTCATATGAATGCGCTAGCTAAAGACTTCTAAAATGACCGTAAGATAAAAACCCAAACTTGGCATAACTTCTTTAGGTAGAATAGTGTGGGAGAATAGATGCCTGAACATATGAGAGAGAAGATATTTCTGCAAGTTGTTATTTGGGATGAGGTATGCACAGTACCTAGGCACAGTGATGTACATTTTTGATGTCCCAGAGATTTGTTGTCCTAGCTATATGTCCTAGCTATATGTCCCAACCTGTCCCACACTATGTCCCAAATGTCCTATCTGTCCCATCTATGTCCCATCAGTGTCCTATCAATGTTTCATGACAATACTGCCTAGGCATATTCTCGAAATGTTTATTAACTATTTATTAGAACAGAAATGCCAAATAATTTGCTATAGTGACAATGTCAACCTCTATCATTCTTTGGAGAAATGCTTCATGACTGGTTAAAAGAGCAAGCTGATTACTATGAGGAAGTTTTAACTGACTATCGGGTCAAATACTCTAGATTATAAAAGCTTAAGAAAAAAATGCAATGGCAAAATAATAGAATGCAGTCAGACCTATTCTGTGAAGCACTTCTGGTTACAGAAAAATAGAAATATCTTGAAGTTAAATAAAAGCCATCAGATCGTATCTTATTAGCACATCTATTTTCCTGAAAAATTGCTTCCCAAAAATGCTTAAAACTTCATCAAGCAAAATATCCCAATATGCTGATCCTATTAATCTATAGGCCAAAAGATAGATGCAAACAAAATTGTCTTGTTTTAATTCCCAGTTCATCCGAAAAAAAGGAACTAGTGACAAATAATGTAATACACCTGCTCTTAAATACACTCCCTGACAAATTCTTAAAAGATATGTTAGCAGATAAAAAAGTCATAGATTAGGAACTTAAATATTTTATGACTATTCACACTAATCAAGGAATGCTTCACAGCGTATTTGGATCATCAATGAAAATTTAGCCTGGAATAATCTAATATATTTAGCAATTGGTCATGTAAAATATTTAAGCTAACTCATTCAGGTTGAAGCGCCTCCATTACCTCCTGAAATTATCCAAGAGATTGAGGAAGCAAAAAAGAAAAGATAGCTAGAGCATGAATTGAGACAGTCTATTCAGAAAAAACTTATCAGATATATGGGCTAGGATAAGGAAAAAGGCCGTAAATTTGAACTAACAGTTGACTATATCCTCATGTTAAAATATATTCAAGAAGACAAATGCGCATTATATCTCATTGAAATGAAATTTGAATGGAATCAGCCAGAAGATATATTCTAGTAGACAGTAGATCGAATTCATAATAATTTGAGACATATCAAAGGGAATGTACACCTCACTTGTCTTCTTTGCAACTGAAATCACAGAGTCTAGTTCATGCCAATGATTCAGATTAGTGATATGATGCATATATGCAATTTAGAGGAAGCAAATCACAGTATGTACATAATTATAAGATTTTTTTTCTAGTATAATAAATATTCAATTATCTGTAAAAGATGCCAATCAGATTAATTGAATTAGATAGATCTTTCTGAAGGTAAACATAGTTTACATGAGGAATATGGCTAAAAAATAGAGAAATAATCAGTGCAAGACTGCAGGTAAGTTTACTACTAACTCCACGCAGATTATACCACTATATAATCTGAGTAAATATGTACATACATATGATTAGATAACTGGTTTTATTACTATTAAAAATATAAAATAAGACAGGGTGATAGATGTGTTTGATTATCTTGAGCTATGTGAATATCTGAAGTCAGATACTCATCATTAATATTATTTTTTTTCGATTAAAGATATAGGCTCATATAGCAAAGTATGAGATTTAATAGCAATTTGCATAATATGTAAAGTTTAAATGATATTATAGAAGATGTGAATATAAATATTAAAAAAAGTATTTTTAGCAGGGGTTGCACCTGAATTTTGACAAAAAGCCTATATAATTGGACTTAAATTGACATTGGATAGATTGACATGAGAGGTAGAATTTATGCAAAAAAATGATTGTTCTTCTGAGTCAGTCAGTCTGAAGCTATAACCATTAGTCTTGGAAGATTTTTGGTTAGGCCACAATGCATAAGCAGATCTGTGTAATGATTAACCTTATTTTTTTGATTGAAAGATATTCTAATTATATAAAAAATGCATACAGCTAATTTGCTTGATCACCTTCCGTCTGAATTAATACCATTTATTCTAAAGTATCTCCTATACCAGGACCTAAAAAATTGTTGTATAAATGATATATAGAAAAAAAGAGGTAAGTTTTGAATTGCCTAAAAGAAAAACTCTTTAGAATTTTAAAGTTGGAAAATTGGTTTAAGACAATGATACAGTAAAAGACTTTTATTCAAAACTAATAGAATATAACAAAAGTATGAGCTACTATGAAGAACAGCTCAAATGGCTATTCTTCAAAGGATTATCAATTGAGAATATGTTTAAAGTTGATATGGGTTGATTAGAAGAACTTGTGTTAGATGAATTAGTGAAAAGCCTTAGTCCAGAATAGTGATCACCAAAGAACTTGCTAGCCATAATGCGTGTACTCCTGTGCAATAAAAATAGGCTGATCATATAATAGATCTGTGTGATATATTAATTTTTGCATATATATTCAAAAAAGAAAATATACTAACCTTTATTCTTTATTTTTTTCTGAACAAACACGAGAAAATGTGAAAGGAGGTTTACATGCAACATAGGATCTACTGTAAAAGTAAATAGTGTCGATAAAAGCATATGTTATGAAAGGCTGAGAACTTTGTAATTTCGAGATTGCTGAATGTAAGACAAACTATGTGTCTCTCTAGTGAATCTACATATGAAAAGGTATGAGGATTCCATTTGCATGTGCCTTTATAGAACTCTTGGCATTATATGACAATGCTAATCACTATATTTTATCTCCTTATCTTTTTTCCAGCAAGATATAAAGTATGTAGAGGTATGTGGAAGTTCAGCCAACATTCTCACAAAAAAAATAAGGTATATACAGTATATGTTCTTTAATGTGAGTGGGCCAAGGAATTTTCTCACTATGGATCTTGTATTTAGGAAAACAAAATGACCGAAATCACTCTCAATTGTCTTATCGTTCCTATAGGAAAACTTATGAATATTCTATGCATTAAAATAATGCAATCAATTACAATTTATAAAGCTAGTACCTATAGAGAACTTAAAACTGTAATTCAAAGCAGATTGGAGGCATCATTTAGTAAAATCCCTCTCAAATTCTGTATAATTCAAGCCAGAAGCGGTATTGAAAAGGAAATGGATAGATATAATATGTTTGATGAAATTTTTACTTCTACTGAGAAGCCTAAAGCAGAGCACTTTCATATTACTGTATATCCCAAATAATTTTTTGTATTTTGTAATAGCGATATAGTCGCAATTTATGTATTATAGGCCAGTTCTAGCAATATTTTTTATTTCATAAATAAAGTATTATTATTGTACTGTATATGAGAAATGGGTCACGTGTAATAATGCAATGTCTGTGCTACATAAAAATCTATATTAATGGCTAGTATTCTCTTCCCTAAACAGAAATAAAATTTTATCTTACTCTGAAAAGTAACACTATTTTTTGTCTGAGCCTAATAATTATATAAAAAGCGCTATATCTAAAACTAATATGCTCGCCTCTACTTCTACTTCTGTTATTGCTACTGGAAATGACTCAGTCACTCTTGTAGACAAAATTAAAAAATATAAAACGGCTGAACTTATTGATTTCTTAAGTAAGAAGGAGGACTTAGAACTTGAAGAAGAAGACTTAAAAATTATTCGCAAGCAAAGGGTTAATGGGACTTCTTTGACTTGACTGAAAAAAGCTTGAATGTCATGGAATGAAAATGGGACTAGCGATGAGGCTTGTGAAGTTCACTAAGGAGTGTAAGGAGAAAAAGAAGTGTACATTCTCAACCTATCGCAGTTTGAAGGAGGTGTTAGTAAAATATGACATTAAAAGCAGTAGTATAACAAGTATTTCACAGTTTGAACCAGGTAAGTAAGTTTATACTGGCTATTACTATTATAAAAAATCAGACTCACAAATTTTATTTAGTCTCTCGCCATATTGATGAGGAAAATCTAGCATTCAAGTTCTGTATAGAGGATATACTATACGAGATAAAAAATATGGGACCTGTTATAGATAGTAATGAGGCGATGCGTTATAAATGCATTTCTACAATCTTTTATACTACTATCAGCATTCTCGAAAGTTTAGTTATCCTATCTCAAATGGAAGTTTCCAGTGAAGAGAGTTCTGGCTGTGTCGACTATGCCATCAAAAGAGTTATAGACAACTTGTTGGAAGAAATAATATGCATTATGAAGGGTAAACAGAATCTGCCTGGAATAGGCATTGCTCAAAATCTCATCCAATGTAAAAGTTCATGTGAAGTAAGTAATATTTTTTATATGTCTAGCCTTCATTTTAACTATCAGAATATACTGACCAATCATTATCTGTAATCATAGATAAATTTAAATATGCTCAAGAAAAAGCGTACGGCTGATGAAGCATTTGAGGAGTATGAATATATCTATGGCATCGTCATGACAGGTAAAAAATAACTTTAATAAATCTGTTTTTTATTCTTCTGATCTTTTGCATCACTAACTTGTTTTATAATTTCTTAGCCACGGACTAATATTTCATTCTATATAGCACTAAGGCTATTTACTATATGAGCAAAACTGAGTATTGCATCTCTCTGATCGAAGATACACTCAAGAATTCAACTGATTTGCGCAATAATGTGAAAAGGATTTTAGAGGTTATAGTGTGTTTGTTAAAAGATATGGTATCAGTTAGTGAAGAACCTGTAAATAAGAAGTGCTGTGTAGAAGAGATAATCAAGAAAAAATAATTGTATAGGACACTAGCATAGATGTCATATATCATAGGCAAAGTCCTGAACATTTGTATTTATTTTTCGCATGTATTAATAAAAAATTTTCTTAGCAAAAACTGTTCTCTCAGAAAACGATCAGCTGAAATAACCTATATATTTTACTTGACTGTTTCTATATATACTAACGAACTTTTAAATATTTCTGTTCTTGTATAAAATTTATCGATGTCAAATATTCAATTCAACAATTCATTAAGAGAATTAAATGCCAAGCTCTTAGCTGAGATTGCTGAGCTTAGGAAGAAGTTTGCTAAAATTGAGAGGGAGAATGCTGAGATTTCTGAACTTAGAAAGAAGGTTGTAGAGATTGAGGCTGAAAACACTAAGCTGAGACAGATTATTGAGGAGAATGCAAAATGTGATGTTAGAGTCGAAGAACTAGAGCAAAAAAATACAGAGCTTAAGGTCAGACTCGCAATAGTGGAACAGAGTTCTATAGCAGTGGATGAATAATCAAAGAATGACAAGAAAGCAATTGCAAAGCAATCAGCCCCATCTTCTTGCATATACTCAGATATAGAGATAAAAGTAGAGGCGGAAAGTACTGAAAAGTATTTCATTGAAGATTTTTCATCTGATGATAATTTACTACCGATTCTTGACTATAGTCAAGGAAAGCAGAACTAATCTTTGCCATCTTGTATGAGTGATCAGAAATCATCAGTGAATAGGGAAATGGATACTTTCTTAGACGATGCACATAATAAAAGTGTTAGTGATGGGATAAGATGATGCAATAAGGAAAAAAACTCTACGTGAGATAGCCTCCCTTAAAGTATTATCTTCTGCGAAAAATAATCTGACTGTTTTTTTAGGAAACGATAAAATTGAAAGTAATACAAAAACTGTTTTCTCAGGAAATAATCAGATGGTTTCAGAGAAAACAGAAAAAATTGAGAAAACTTCAAGAAATCAGCAAAAGGTTATTCAAGATTTTGACAACTCTGATGAGATCAAACTCATTAAAAATCAGAATATAGAACTTGATTTAATATGAGATTTATAGAGTAACAATATTATTGCTTCATCTTTTGAAATTAGTGAGCAGTATTCATCCTCTTGCGAAGCATCTTATGGCTAAATTATAATATAAAGCCTAGTCCATTTATTTCGAAATACAACACAAGCTGAACATGAAGAGATTTTGTCCTGGGTTTATTATTCAGATAATTTTAAAAATAAGGTTGTTGAAATTCGTCATGAGATAGGAGTTACTGATAAAACTGCAAGAACTCAAATATACAAGGAAATGTTAGAACATCTGGCTGATGTTACGCCTGTTGCCTTACAAATTAAAACTCTTAGAGCCAAAAAAATTCGCAAATTGTTTGAAGAGAATGGTGTAGGGATTGATAAGATTAAGTGTATCAATTGCAGTACAAATGAGATTTCAAAATTAACTAATGAACAAATTCAAAATGTTATAGATCAAGTAACTTCAAAAACCATTTCCTTAAGAAACGATCAGAGTCATGTGCCTTTGAAAACCACCAATGGTGATGCATCTTCAAAACTTAAGGTAAACGTTTCTATCACATCTCATCCACCAATTCCTAGAACTACTTATGACCAATCCTATTTTCGCAATAAGACATTAGGCCAATATCCTACTTTATATAGAGAATTTAGTAGCGAAAATTTTGACTATTATAGTATTATTGACGAGACATCTTATGATTCCAAAAGGACTTACCCATTATGCAGTTTAGATCATGATGATGAGGAAAGTATAAAAGGTAGATATAAGGCTGAATCCTATTTTATTAAGTGTGAACAGCGTGAAATTGAGATAATTGCATAGTCTTATTATTTTTTACACATGTCAACTATTACCTAATTAGATTGATTTGCAATTATAGAAAAAAGCAACATGACCAAGACTGATAAAATATTAACTTCCAAATACCTGGATTGGCATACCAAATTAAGTGGATTACCAAGCATTTTGACGGATAAGATTCAGTACAGCTTATACAAAAAATATAAAAAAGAAACTGGACATGAGCTATGGCAATTATCAGAAGTACATGCATCGGAAATCATAAATTTGATGTCAGAAAATAAAGTATTTGATTTATCTTTTTCTGAACAATGTGAAGAAAAAGGACCTATTACTTTCGAAATCAAACCTGATCCAGAATTAATTATCAAATCTGTCTTAGAGCACTTTCCATACTTGAAATTCAGAAATAGTTTCAGAGGGATTGATAATTATGATTTTACATCACCTCAGCTGTAGAGCTCACCATGTCCTATTTGTGATGGAAAATATGGAAATTATGAATTACATGGCTCATGGTATTGCGAAAATGGGAATCAGTTCCCTTATGATCCTAAATTAGCGAAGTTGTATTCCCAAGATAAGTTAGAATATTGTCTTACCTGCAACATTTCAAGCAATAAACTCAAGTTCGCAATCGTATCATAGGAATTGAGATGTTTGGTAAAATTCTTGGGCTGTGCAACGTTTTTTTGATAATAAATTATCTCAAATTCGTGTAACTGATCAATAATCAATCAGCATGAGGCTGTGTGATCCTACTTTTCCAGACTTGAACGTTGAAAAATAAGATCTCTGGTCAAATCTTTATTACTTTGACAGAAAAAAAGCTTTTAGCCCCTTCGTATAACCTTCTCAGCGGACCAGCTGGAGCAATAGCACTTTTGATCAAGGAACTTATTTGCAAAGTGCAGGGTAAGTGCATTGCATTTCTAATCTCTTAAACATTGCTTTTTGCGTTGTCTTAGCTTGTTTTACATTCCATTTCTAGTAACGGAATCTCTTTATGAGCTAGAAAAGTCAGAAAAAAAAAGTTTTCAAGAAAAAAATGATTTACAAACCACCAAAGCTACATATGCTAATGAACCTCAAAATCCTATATCAACTTCTGAAGAAAGTTTTCAAGAAAAAAATGATTTACAAACTGCCGAAGCTACATATACTAATGAACCTCAAAATCCTATATTAACTTCTGAAGAAAGTTTTCAAGAAATTAATTTACAATCTGTTGAAGTTACAAACTCTCAAAATCCTATATCAACTTCTGAAAAAATTTTTCAAGAAATTAATTTACAACTCGCTAAAGCTACAAACTCTCAAAATCATATACGATTTCTGAGTTCTGAAATTAACACTCACTTATCCGAAAATGCTTCTCAGAAGCTTCATTACTATGGTAAATATTTGCAAACATTATTTATTTCTTGTTTATGAAGCACATATTAATTTTTCTCATTTTGGCAGAAATTTGAAACAAACACCTCAGTAAATGGCCGAGCCTCAACGAGTTTACAAATCATTTACACAATGTCAGCAAAGATCATGCATATAGTTCGTTTAAAAAAGAGATCGCTGTTTTAAAAAAGCTATTTGCAGAGGAACATCCCGCTCAGTTACGTCTTGCACAACTGGAGGGCCAACTAAAGGTAGTGTATTGACTAAGAAGAAGAAACAGTCAGCAGACTCATTATCATCTACACAGGCTGTATGCTTGTTAGTAAGCCGGTGCTTGTTAGCAGGGCGTTTCCTTATTTGTTTAGGTTATTTCCGAAGGGATTTCATGTCTGGTTGCATTTTATCATTTTGGAGAAAAGAAGGGTGGGATGCGTTTTCATTTAACAAGTTGCATGCTTGAGGGCAAGGTGTATCCTTGTTTGCAGAGTGCGAACTTGTTTTACTATCTCCCGGCAGGGTTTTATTATCTCAAGCAGAGTGTATCCTCATTTGTTCTGATAAAAGTGCAACGTTTTAGGCTGTTTTATGGACCTTATGAGTAACTTAACATGTTTATATGGTTTTTCTATACTAATTAATTAAATTGCCATTCAGAAGAAACAGATGCCACAATTTATAAGGAAGGTTCAAAGAAGAAAGATAGCAAAAGTAGCCAAAATGTTTACCAAGCAAGTTGTTGTGAAAAATGAACTGGAAATCCTGTTCGCAAAGCAAGAGGCTATGAAAAAAGAATTGGAAATCTTGTTCACTAAGAAAGATGTTGTGAAAAAGGAACTGGAAGTTGCACAGGTTATATTTCTTTTTGATTTCACCATGTTTATGATCATACTTAAAACTCATCTTGCTAATATTTTAATATTTAGGATTCTGTAATTCTCGGTGCGTATCACCATATCGATGATTATTATAAAAACTATCACAAAGCTAGTACATTATTGCTTAAGCGTAAACTGTTTGAAAATGGTAATAATACGGATGTCAAATTGTCTAAAAAAAACCGCAAATCATGAACTAAAAATAACCTAGTTTTTTTAGTTTTTTATTTTTATTATGTATTATTTTCGTGTTCTTTCAATTTATTATAAAAAATAAAGTTTTCATTTGCAAGTTCTGCTGATTTTTAAATAATTTATTTCGAAGCAAATCAAGCATGATGTGAACTAGAAAATTTATAAACTTCTTAATAACATTTATGGGGTGAGAATAATGCGATGGGACAATTGATACAATGGGTAAATATTTTCGCGAAAAAATAAAAATGTTTATATGCCAGTCTCGTATACATAATAGCGTTTGCTCTATTGTACGGATGACAATCACAGATCAAAATTTTTCTTGTATGACAAAAAAAACCATTCCCTCGGGGAACGATCAGAGTTACACAAAATTTTCTGATCACCCCATCTTACCAAAAGTACTCCAGAAGTAAAATCAGATCGATCACCTGCTTAACGTAAATGCGCAGAAGATATTGGTAAAATTCTTGCCAAAGAATAGGGGCTGTGCGATGTGTGAATTGCATATATATTTCGCATTATTTTTTTTTCTGACTCGATTTGCAATTTCGTTATATCATTCACGCTACTATCATACTAACAAAATAATATTTAAATATAGGTATTTTTTTGGAGCAATCAATATTTTGCATATGGGTATTGGGGATATCTATGCTAATCATTCGTCATTTTTATTGATTTGCAGAGGGATGGTTCTAAAAGGACTGGATTAACAAAGTGATGAAATGCAGTGCGTAATTGCTAGTGAAGATCTGAAGATGCTTTTTTCCGCTGAATTTACAAGCGCTATAAAAACAGGCCAGATAAATCATGCTGACAAGAAGTATTGGTAAAGCTAGTATATCCAATATGTCAGGCTCGACAAGAAGCAAGGCACTGAGAAAAAAAGGCAAAACTCTAAAATCTGGCGAATCGTCTCTTGACAATTATATGAAGCTTGCTTAGAATATCTTGAAAAATCTCGAAGATGATATCATCATGAATAAAGAAATTCCAGAGCTAGACTAATGTTCAGAATGTAATAATGAAATTTTAACACGACCTCTGAAGGTGATTACTATCCTCAGCTGTGGCTACACCTTTCACAGGATATGCATTGAGAAAAAGCTTCTACTAACCATACTGAATACATGTCTATTTTCTGATTGTGAAAAGAATGTTAATATTATAGAACCATTTCCTACTACTAATCAAGAGTCGCCAATTTCAACTTTATCCAACATGATGAGCGAAAGGTTTATCCTATCTTTACCAATCATACAGATGGAAGAAATTGAGAATACAGGATTTTAACAAGCTAGAAGTTATTTAAGATGCGTCAAATGTTTTGAAGACCTTTTCTCGTGTTTTTCATCTATAGGCTTTCTTCGAATCCCTCCTTAAGCTCTATCTCAAGCTCCCTCAAAACTACTCGTATACTTAACCTGTAAGTATATTATGCATTACTATTGCATCAACAGTCCACGCAAACTGTACCCTATCTGTCCATCGGCCAATGATATAAAACAGCACAAAAAGGAAGAAGAAATGGACGTGAATGAGAAAGAAAATGATGAGAATAAAGAAATTGAAATGGTTCCTTTAGAATTGACTCAATCTGAGAAAATCTCCTCTAGCAGTAAGGGTAAGAAGAAGGCTAACAATGTTACAGAATCTTCAACCAGTAAGAAATCTAAGAAACATGTTTAGCCAGAAGACTCTAATATTTTAAATAAGCTTATCTGGGAGTTATCTTCTGATACTACTCGACTTTCTGAAATTAAGAAAAGAAAAGGACTCCAAAGAGAAGCTGTACTAAAAGTTGAAATTAATTTAACTCTTTTTATAATAGCAGTTATAAGTATCTGACCATCTAAGATCGTCTAAAATTATTATATAACTACCCCTTAATTTTTCAAAAATATAATGTAACACAATACATAATCACCTGTAAATTTATAAATATCAATGATACAAAAAAAAAATTTAGATGATCATCAAACTTTCGCTTGAAAAATGGAACTTTCTTTAGAGAAACGATA
>CAJVPQ010000771.1:0-23455 GCA_910591825.1 Funneliformis caledonium
TTGATGAAATTGGAAATTTTTGCTTGAATCTGTGCTGTGTATAAGTGTGTGACGTTGTAAAGTAGTGACGAATGAATAATAATTGCTAGGTACTTTAGACAAGTGTAGATTTGACCTGAAAACTTTTCGATATGACCTCATAATCTGATCACAGAATTTGTAATCAAGAAAAGTTAACTGAATTTGATATAGAATTTTTGGCAAGAGGACTGAGTTGAAGACTACTTTGAGTTGTTTATCTGTGAGAAATTTCTTTTTTATTGTTAAGGTAGCATCTTGAATCTCTTTTTTTACTTGTTGTCTTATAAATTGGCAATTTGGGAGGAGCGAGATCTAAATACTGAGATAACGAGTAGATGATTTAAGGTCCATCGGTTTGATCCATTCTTCATTGTGTGCTAGTCTAAAATGTATGAATGATGCTATCGGTACTGAAGAAAGTAATACAGATTTATCCCAATTGACGAGAATACTATTAAGTTGGTAAAAGTCATCAGTTATTGTTAAGATCGACTCAAGATCATCCTTAGATTTACTGATCCATAAGGTATCATCCATATAGGCAAGTGTGGAGACTTGTGTTAAAACTGTGAATGTCGAGGTATTACCGATATGTGAGCGCTATTCAGCTGATAGATTATAATCAAGATCAGTATTTTGTATGTGACATAATAAGGGATCGTAATATATACACCACAGAATTGGTGAAATAATTTCGCCTTGATCAATACCTGAAATAACCGAGTAATGATCTGTATTTCCATGAGCTGTGAAAATTTGATTGAAGCGATTAGAGAATAAAGAAAGTACAAAATGGAGAAACAATGAAGGAAGGCGTAAACGATTAAGCGTACGAGTTAACATTGCGATATTAACTCTATCATAAGCTTTGGACATGTCTTGGAACAGGATCCAAAGTTGTTTGCTCTTGTGTGATAATCGATCATATTTTATGTTGTCGAGAATGTGAATTGGTTTGAATGTAAAATGAAACGGTAATCCAGCGAAATTGTTTCCTTGTAGGATAGAATTTTTTGAGAGAATATTTAAAAGCCGTTTGTTAATTAATTTCATGATTGCTTTTCAAGGGCATTCTAATAAAGTAATAGGGCGAGTATTATTTAAGTTATATTCCTATGGTTTAGGTTTTGGAATAGGATAGACAAAAGCCAAATTCCATCTACCAGGCATGCAGGAAAGTTTGAGACAGGCACAAGTGAAGATCCAAAAAATATGTTTCATTTTAAGGCCTAAATGTTTCAACATCTCATTTGAAATTTTGGAAGGACCAGGAGCTTTATCATTAGATAATGTTTGAAGAAGTCTATTCCATTTATTTTCACTTAGTGGATCTATAAGGTTATTATAAATCTGAGGATTGATTGTGTCAATGGGTTTGTACTATTTTTTCCAGTTATCAGACAATGGAATAAAATGGTGTCTAGTACCTGTTGTTTGTTGAAAGTGTCTGTTAGTTTCACATTTAACATCATCAGCTGAGATAAGTAGACCTAGATCATCAGGTGAGTTGTCAAGACATCTGTCCAGAACAATTGTTTGTCTTTGTCTATTAAGTATAGAATCATACATCCTAGTTTGATTGTCATGAAAATTATCACATTTGCATTGGAGAGCTGCTTTAATTTATTTCATTTTATGTTTATCTTCTTCTAATTTGATCGCAATCAAATGGACTTTAAGTAACTCAGAAATATTCTGTTTGATAGTAGTGAGATCAGAAAGTTGAAGAGTGCCAATATACAATCAGTTTAAATTGTAATTTAGCGAAATATCAAAAACCATGTTGTATGTCTAAGGCCAGTTTATCGATATGGAATTGAAGCAAATGCATTTTTTTGTTGTACGTTGAAACTTTTGTATTAGAACCAATTGTTTATAAAGATTCTTCAGTAATCTTGGTCTGAGATCACGAGAATGTTGAGATGAGTACCTTGACGGGATACATTTTTCTGCTGCTTTTTCGATACATTCTTACATGAGATCCCAGAAGAAATTGAGTGCGTATTTTGAGTGTAATCTATTGGAAGTGAGGTTGGATAATTGACAGCTTCCAAAAAAACCATCCATCATTTTGCCAAATTGTGATCAAGAGTTGTCGTCCATAGCATTATAAAGGTAAATTTTCTTTTTGATATGTTTTTTATCGTTATTTGAAGTGATAAGTTCAGCTAAATTTACATTGATATAAACTATTGAATGATCAGAAATGTTAGGATCAACACTGATAGTTTGGGATTTGTTAAGGCCTGCTGCAATATGTGATGTAGTGTAAATATGATCGATTCTTGAAGGTTGATGGTGTGTCGCGTGAAAGAATATTGGGAATAGTTGATTAGCATTATCATATAAGAGATCGAATGAGTTAAAAAGTTGAAAATCTTCAAGTTAGGTGAAGAAATAATTAGCATTTGACATATTATTAGAACTATCTGAAACCGCATTTAGGTTACCTAATAATATAATTTTCATGTTGAGGTCTTTTGCTGATTTAATGACGTTATAAACTTCTTTATATGTTTGTTTTTGAAGGGTTATATTTGAACTTGATATATAGCAGTTAATTAATCTGATGCGAAATTTGTTGCAAAATTGAAAATCGACGAAAATATAACATCTGTGTTGACTATGATGCTTGTAAATATGATCGGTAATATTTTTTTTGATAAGAAGGTCAACTCCAAAACCTGAGTTTTGTGATTGTTGATTGAAATTGAAAAAATGCGAGTATTGGGACAAAATTGATTTCGAGAAGGCTAAAGTATTATTGGCTGATTTAAAATTTATCTCTTAAAGGCCTATTATATCTAGGTGATTAATTTCATAAGTATTGAGCAGGAATTGTTGTTTTTGTGGTTGAACGAAAGAGCGAATATTGTGTGTCGCAATGTTGAGTCGAGAAGATAATGTAATATTAGTCGAAAATAAATTGTGGGTATTGTTAGTATTTGTTATATTGTTGTTTGCTATCGGGTCACTGGGCCAACCCGTTTATAATTCTGTGAATTATCAATCATTAAAAATATTTGGGGGTGGGGGATAAAGATACCGTCAACTGTTTTTTCATAGCTAGAAGGGAGAGCGACTTCTTCAATAGCAGTAAAGGCGTCTGGATTGATTTGAAGTTGTGATTGTAAGATTCTTTGCATGTTAGCGATGACACATCCTGTATTATTGAGTTTGGTCATATTATTTTCAAGGTTGGTTTTGAGGAGAGTATTTTCATCTCTCAAGGTAATTAGTTTAGCAAATTGTTTAGCAACAATATTGTCTTTTGTATAGGGACCAGCTATATAGGTATGTTTCTCAGTTTCCATACCATCTTCATTGAAAGATTTGTTAAGTAAATCTGCTTAGTGAGGAAGTAGGAAGTTGATATTAAGGATTTTTCAACCGTAGCAACTCGATTCGCAGTCGAGTGGAGATCTGACTCCATTTTAGTGAGCTGCTTAGAGATAGTGATCAGTTGATTGGAAATCTGAGCGAGCAATTTTGGTTGGGATGATTAGTTTGAGGTAACATTTGGCAAACAGAATTTGTCTAAAGTTTCATCAACCCAGCGATGTGATACATGTATACTAGTGTCTAAGGTTTGTTCTCCTTTATCATTGATAGGGCAGATAGGAGTAGTACGTTGTTGGTATTGATCTTCTTTTATTGATTTAGTTTGAGGAAAGGTTGTTTGATGATTGAGCGGAGCAATAACGTTGCTAGATTTAAATATATCTTTAGCATTATTTTGTTGTTGGCTCAGTTTATGTTTATTTGTAGTCTGCTGTTTATTAGGGTAGGGTGGTGGTTTGGACATGACGACAGGTGTCTTGTAATTTTGAAACTATGTAGGCTGGTAACATTGGTATAAGTGTTGAGTTTGTCGGTCTTGTGAGGCTGAACGATTTTTATGATAATTCTGCGATTGGTAACTTAGAACTTGACAGGTGAAGCAAAGTTTTGCATTAAGATCAGTCCAGATTAATCATTTTCTATTAAGGAAATACGTTTCTCCATTTTTAGCTGCTTCCATAGATTCTTTAGTTTTAAAATAAAAGATAGTGTATTGTAAATTTCTGTAATTAGCACGTGACTTGGGGATGATCTAGGCAATCGCTTCAATAGCATTACTGATAGAGATTAAATGGCGCCCATTTGTATCAAGTGAGAGGTTAGTTAATTTCAAAGAAAATTCTGATTTTTTCCTAATATCTTCGACTGACATAGTACATGGGTAGACCCTGATTAAGTCTTTAAGGACAAAATAGCTGTTAAGTTTGTTCAGGGTAGTCATATCTGTGTCTTGTTCAAATGTGAGGATAGCTTGCTACCAAAGGTTTTTAGTGGATATGACGCAACGGAAGATCTTTTCAAAAAAGGAAAAGGTCAATCTAATATTTGATTCAGTAGTAGAGATCGGGATCTCAGTAAGACAGATCAACAATTCAGGGATGTACTTAGCTTTGGTTTGATTGTAAGGGTAAAAATGTGTTATTTTCCAAACATGGAAATTTAAGTGTAATTGCATTGTTTGCTTCAGCATATGAGATAAAACCAATTTGGATGATTTTCTTTGTTGAGTCCTCAGGGTGAATACGAATTGAGACACTAATGAAAGACGAGTAGTATGATACAAATAAATCACATGCTTCGTTTTGTTTGTCTCTATTAGATTTTCCAGGGTAAAACTTATCTGCGGCGCAGTAAGCGAAGTAGATTGGGGCTTCAGTTTTGCACTCTAAGTGGATTTCATTTTTATCATTTTGTTTGTTATTAAGGCCATTTTCAGAAGCATCAAAGGCTTGGTTCTCGTCAAGGAGAATGTTAGCATTATTGTTGGAAGTTTCAGGGTCTTTTTCCTTGTCTAAAGTTTTAGGGAGCGAAGTTTTAACTTCTATGTCTATAGGGCTGTTGGAGTTGCTTCCAAAGGTGTTTGAAGTTTCTGTTTATTTTGGTAGTTTAATATGTTGTTTCTTAGCTAAGCGTTGTTGTTGTTGATCGTTCTCTATAGGAGAAGAACGAGCTTGGTAAGGTTTGGAGTTGTTGTTACAAGTGGTTTTCTTTTCAGTCATTTTTTTGGTTTTGGTGATCGATGAAAAGAGTTTTTTTTTTAATTTTTATTTTTATTTTAAAAATAATTTTATTAATAAATAAATAATTTAATAAAATTTGCTAATTTGATAGCTATCAACTGATCAACTGATCTTTTAAATTAACTTTAATAAACTATTTTTTATAAACTTCAATTTCTCTTTAATATTATCTTTTAAAATATTATTTTTTCATATTTTATTTTGTCTTTTATATTTCTTTTCTTTCTGTATTTCTTTTAAAATTTTACATTTTCTATTTTTATATTCCTACATATTCATTAATTTCAGTCCATTATATCATTATGATTATATAACTTACTATTTTAATATTTTGCCTATTTTAATTATATTTATTTAATAAATATCTATTATTATTATGCTATATCATATTATTTTACTTTAGTTTATATTTTATTTAATATCATATTATATAATTTATGTAATTTTTTTATTATTTTGTTATTTAATAAATTATTATTTAATAATAGGAATAATAATCTTTGGCTTTAAGCTAAAAGCTATAAATTTAGTAAAATATTATATTAAAAGCTAAAATTAAAAAAATATTATAAATTTCATAGAATTTAAGAAATCATATATATTATATTAGATTAATCAATTAAAATTTGATAAATCACAAATATTTTTTTTGGATTTTTTTAAGTTTTATTTAATTTTTCAATGTTAATTATTAATAAATATAATTTAAAGTAAAGTAATAATATATACTTATACAAATAAATACTCTTTTAATTTTAAAGTTAATAATAGTATTTACTTTTTTTTTATTGTAATCATATCATTAAATAAAAAAATCAATAATCATTTTATGATATTATTCATCATATAAAAAAAAAGAATAAAAACAAATAAAGAAATAATAGAATTATTTTATAATAAAGAACAATTGCTTCAACAATTTTAATTGCTAATGGTAAAAAGATTTAAAAAATTTAATTTGTGTTTTTTGTTATTGCTAGTATATCTTTAGAAAAAGTAAATTCACTTCTTTTTTTAAAAACATATAAAACAAGAAGAATTTATTTTTTAAGTATATACTTTATATCAAATCTATTTATTTTAAAATTTTGAAACCTATTTAAATTAATTTAAATTTTTATTTAAAAATAAATTAGTAGTAATTATTATGAATGAAATTACGAATGATTGTAAATATAGTATAATAAATATCTTTTTTCATTTTCAAAAAAATACAAAATTAGTTTTTGTAGATTTATTAATTTAACAAATTATCATATTTATTTTTTTCTTTTTTAGCTATTTTTTTCATATTTAGTTGTTTATATAAAAATGTTTTCATGAAATATTATATCCTATTATATTTTAATTGATTCATATATCTTATTGTATGTAAGTAAAATATTTTTTCTTATATAATTTTATTATATCAAATAATAATATTATTAATTAAATTTTATAGTAAAATATAATGAAAATTTAATTCTTTTAACTTTTAAAAGAATTTTTAGTTAAGTAAAAGAATGTTTTTATTTGTAATTTAACAAGAAAATATAGATATTTAAAACATCTATGCTTATATGATATATCTTCTTTTTATAAAATATTTTTCTTATTTTTATATATTAGAACTCATGGTTTAAATAGTTGATTATACTAAAATATATTTAACATATTAGAATTCCTTTTTTTAAGATGAATCAATTAATGATTCAAATAATGTAACTCTTTAAAATATTTCACAAATCATTTTAATTCCTATAATATAAGTATTATTTTAGTTATTATTCATTTTATTTCTATATATGCAAACAATTATTTATATAAAATACTGATTTTTTAAAATATAAAACAAATCTATATTTTCTTTAATAAAAAATACCTTTATTTTCTTACTGCATTTTTAGAAAACAATTGTAATTCTTTAAATTTTAGTTTAGAACTTGTTGTTATTATTACTTCTTATAATTTTAGTTCATATGAATTTTATATCAGTTTTTAAAGTTTAAAACAAATTTAATTCACATATTCCTTCACATCCTACACATTCTCTTTTTCAAGCTGATCAAAATTTTGATCCTAAATATATATTATTTGGTACTTTAGAAAGAAAATTTTGTGTTATTATAGTATTATTAGAGCAAATCCTTTGATGAATTGCTTTGTGAATGGGCAATTTTTTTGTGAATTGCAATTAGAAATTTTAGTTGAAGAAATTGATTTAGAAAAATATTGGATGAATCTTGAAGATAAATCACCAATTCTTTCAAAATTTCCACTTAATTATATTTTGGTTACCTGTATTTAGTTGTAGTGTAGAAAGAAGTTTTTCAATATTATTTTTGCTAAAATCTTTTAGAAAATTCTTTGAAAAATTATTTTTTTGGGTAATAAAATTAATAAAGATTTATTTTTGTTTTCGCTGAAATGAGCAGAAATTATAATTAATATAATAAAATATGAAATTTTTGCCGCCAGAGATCATCGTCTCTGTCTAATAAATGGTCCCATAACAACGTCTGATAATTTATTAACCAATTTCAAGTCACATACTTGTCCTACTGAATACTGGTTCATATGAAAAGAGGTATTTTTAAATCGATATATGAGAAATTATTTTAAAAAAAGAAGGGCAATTTGTAGTAAATTGATTTGGCTTCAAAATGCGGCTTTCTTTTTTGATAACATTTTAAAAATCATCAGATTTATTGAAATCTTTAAGTATCATGCATTGTATTATAATAATTTTAAAAAACTCGTAACAGTACCGCAATTAATAAAAACGAAGGGGTGACATTGGATGACAAAATATATAGGGTCACGTGGATGAAATAAGATTCGTCGTTATGTGATAGTCACGTGGATGCATTTATAGAAACATCGAAAATCGAAAAACGGTTTTTTCTTGCACGTTTAGGTATTATTACGGCGCAGCAAGTTTATTAGAATCAAAATTGGGAAAGTAACTTTTATTTAATGCCTTCAAAAATTATATCTAAAATTTAAAATATCAAATTTATTTTTTCAAAAAATGCACAAATAAATTACATTTCCAATAAAAAACGGAAACAGGGTTGAAAAAGCAATTATCGGATACAGTTGCGAGTCCAAGAGATATCTTGGACATCATTATTTCCATTGTCTGGCCATGGGACACCGCTCTATTTTATTTCAATAAAAATGTTAAAACAGAAATATCATTTTATTAATTTATCATATTCTTTGTTAAAATTTACCTCCTCGTCCCATGTTTCGCATCCTGGTGTATTTTTTGCTTGGATGTCTCTCTTTTCTAAAATAAATAAATAAAAATTTAAATAACGACAATATTAAAAGATACCCTCAACATCAACGAATGACTCATTATTTATATTTACTTCTCATAACCCAGTTGGCTTCAACAGGTGTCAAAATGGCCAAAGTAGCAAGTACAAGGGCGATGAATACGACAACAGTGAAAGATTTCATATTTAAAAATGAGGTGAATATAATATGAGGTGTGAATATAATTTAAAGGAAGGAATGTGTGTACTTTTTTTTTTGTTTGATGGGAAAACGAAAGAAAAGTGTTTAAAGGAAATGGTGAAGGAGAAGGGATGATGAATTTTCGATGGATACGTTGAGCTCTATATATATATAATGAAAATGCGCACGGTACATGTGTTTCTATGATGTGCATTTTGTTCATCAAATTCGGTACATAATTTAAATTCGTTACGATAACATACAAATACAAAATTGTTATCGAACCATATTTTGTGAAACAAATTTGATTTTTTATTTTTTTTATTTGTTGTACTATTATTGTTATTTATAATTAACGAATAAAACAAGAGATAATAATAATTATAATTTTGTATTACATCATTCATCAAAATCCAAATTGAGCTTTAACTTGAATGATCAATTTATAATAATCTTCTAAATAATCTTCCCCTATTGCTTCAATTTCTTCTTTAACTATCCAATTCTTAAATCCATCCTGTGTTTCGCATGAACTGGAATATTGACTTTTGATCATTGAAATTCCTTTGAGTATTTTTTCTCTTGAATCGATGTCAACTTTATTTGAACTTCCTGTATTATCAAACAAAGTTTCTTGGAATTTTCTACACCATATTTCCATAACGTTCATTAATGGATCTATGGAGTCATAATATTGACCTTGTTCAAAAAGTCCTGTATTTTGTCCTATCATATTTGGATCTATAAAATCTGATATGAACAAAGCACACTTTGCACGAAATTCATTATTTGATGAACTCTGATATAAATTTACAAGACTTTGTAATCCGTTACTATCTTTAATGAATTGAATCGCATTTTTGTTTCCTCGTACGATACTTGATAATGCGTATAAAAGTCGAATCGAGACTTTTATATCACTTTCAATTGACAAACTTTCGAAAATTCGAGTCACAATATTTAGGTGGCTTACATCATTTTGTGCCGTAGGATTGTTCTAAAACAACATTGTTCGGAATTTAGATTAAAAATTCATTACAGTATCAAATATTAATTTCTGTTGCCCACCTGCATTGCAGTTCCAATAACAATGGCCGCTTTCTTCTTGATTTGAGCCGAATCATGATCTAAAAGTGCAAGTATGATTTTTATGCCTTGACTTCTAGCCAATTTAATTCCAAAATCTAGTTCATGAACCAATTCTTCTAATCCATCTAAAGCTGAATTTATGACTTGAATGGATGATGAATTTTCTAATTGTGAAAGATAGGATTCAAATTGAACATGATCTGAATGTGGGATACGAACATTCTCTTTATGCTTTGATGTAATAAATGGATGTGAAAAAATACTTTCATTAGAATCTTGATGAAATTTTAAATCGGAATCTTTATTGTTAGTTTGTGATTTATCAGTAATTAATAAATTTTCGGATGCATTTTCTTCTTGATTTATTGGATTGCCATGTTCGTCAATTATTATCACTTCTGAAGATTTATTAGTTTCGTTATCATTTGGATCAAGTATTTTCGCGTATTTCTTTCCGGTACTCATGTCTATTTTGACATGCAAACCTAAATAAAAAAAAAAAAGTTTTAATGCAAATGATTGCAATTTTTCATAAATTTGGATTAAATCATACCTGGATGTATTTCTTGTCCTTCACGTACTTCTTGGAATTCTTCTGTTGCGACGAATTCTTTAGAATAACATTCGTCACCATTACATATTTCTTCTTTTGCTTCTAAAGGTAAAACAAAAATAGTCAGGAAAAAAATTGAAAGTGCACAGAAAAATTTGAAGTATAATGCTTTTCTCATTATTTTCTTGTTTCTTGGGATATTAAAAATCAAAAAATCGAGTTTTTGCCGCATTTTATAATTTATTATGTTAACAAGTGGTATTATCTGATTGGTCGAAATGCACGAAACTTTAAAGTGACACGTTAATGTAACCTGAACAAATGAAAAGTATCCAAATTTGGTAGAGTATTTAAGGTAATTATTTGCTTACATCAATCTCACAAAAAGTTGAAAGAACAATTTTTTTATTTTTGAAATGGACCCCCTTCTTTTTACCGCTCCTGCTCGTATTCGAATCTTACTCGTACCAGTACATCCCATTAAAGCGCCAACTTTTCATAAACACGTTCAACTAGTGAAAAACTTTAATGTAGTAAGACTTGGGGACGTTACCCCGGATATGCGAGGGGTTCAATGTGAGTAGTCATTTTAACTTGTATTAACAAACATTTTTAAAATGTTAAAAAAATCAGATGAAGATTCGATTGGCTAATGTTTATAAGAGAACGGAAATGGGTTCAATTCACATTGAAAAGAATAATTATCCTTTAAATGCAGCCAAAGAAATAAACAATTCTTCATTTAGAAAATTATTTGCTTCAACTAAATTATATTTACAGATACCAATAATATATACTGTTTCATTGATGTATGTTGTGTCAAATCACAAAAATATTAAAAATAATTGCAGCCATGTTCAGCTCACAGCTATTTCATGAAGGTCAGCTACACTTTAACTTCGTGACTTCTTATGAACCGGAACATGCTTATCTTGAAGAATTCCAAATGCATCGTAGGATTTTTGGGGTACGTATCAATGAAATTTTATAATTCGGAACATATATTTATGTATTGATTCCTAATTAATTCTTATAGGTAATCGGTATAATGGATTGTCGCGAGTGGCCGAATTTAAAGGAAGGGTATAAGAAATTTAGCGAGATCATTAAAAATGTAGGGAAAAATTGCATAGAATTTATTTGCGCGATATTATGGAATCATTTTTATTTATCTATTATTTTTTTTTTTAGTATCGCACTGCTGTTGCCCATCGATGTTTTGCATTTGATCCTTCAGAAGATCAGCCTGATGATACTAAAGGATTAATCATGATTCCGGATGTTGGAAAAATAGATTTTTATATGGGCACAATGATCTCAGATTTTGCAAATAGTATTCTTAACGAATTCGGAAATTTAGTATGTCTTTTAATTTAATATAGAGAATATGATATTTAAGTTGTCTAATCAATATTCTAAAATAATTTTAGGCGGCCGATATTGAAAGGAGAACAATTGTACATTCACCGAAAATTCCATCACCAAATTCTTCCCAATCTCAGTCGACAAATGGACGATATTCTACACCTCTCCAATCATATTCGGCCCCTGATTTAAAATTACTTCAAACACCTCCAGCTTTCCCACTTACACCCCCTGTTCAAGCTATGACTACCACTGGTGTTGGAGCTGCAGCAAATGTTAGCCCTAAAGAAAATTCCTACCATAATAGATCATTCTCATCGTCAACGCTAGTCAATATTGCTAATGTTCCAAATACAGTCGCTGATATTAAATTAAAGAGGAGAGCAACTGGCCGTATTGAAAAATTAATCGCAGACTTATTTTTAATGGCCGGAAGATTACCTGATGCTGTATCACAGTAAGTAAACGTAATAAATTATAAACTCAAAATTTATACGATTCTCCCATTACGTATTAAAATATTTAAAATCTTTTTATTTTTTCAAGTTATTCTCTCGCTATTGAAGCCACAAAAGCGAATGGTGATTATTTATGGCAAGGGTCAGCTTTAGAAGGATTATGTGTTGGGTTACTTCTTGCGGCCTACCTCCATACAGATGTTGGGGTAAGATTCTGATTTTAACCTACTGCTAAAATCAATTATTCGTTTACTTATATAATTATATTATGATAGCCGCATTATCTTCAACATCCGTCTTCACCGAGTCCAAATGATTCATCAGCTCCTTCATCACCTGAGTCACCTCAAGCTCTTTGGATAGATATAACTGAAAAATATGTTAATATCCTTACGTTATATGCCAAAACTTCGAGTCCTTCAAATAATCAAGTGCCCCCTTTAATTTATACGGAAGCTTGTTTGAAAGTTGCAAAATATTTGGCATGCATATGGGTAACGGGCGGATGGGGTGATGATGCATTAAAACTAATTGTTCATGGTGGAACTCCAGAAAAGGGATTAAACGAGAGATGGGGATTAAGTTCCGTAAGTGGGGTTTCGAAAATTGAAGTTACTCGGTGGGCGATGAAAGGGTATGGATCTTATATAGAAGAGATGAGCATTACTGAACAGGTATTAATAAATAGTTTATAATTCTTTTCTCTCACTTTTTTATACTTATTAATTTTGTTTTTAAAAATTATTTACGTATGTATGTGTTATTTAAATAGATTCATATAACTACTACGTTATCGGCAATCTTTTCAGTAATTAATTTTCGTCGGAAACATGCATTTTTTCTTCGACAAACAGCTTTGTTAATTTTACCACTTCTTTCTAAACCACGTAATTCGTCACCACAAACCAATAAATCATCGATCGGAAGTGAAAGTGGATTATTAACTTGTTTAAAGAAAATCGCGGAAATTTATGGTGTAGGAGGTAATCGGTATTGTGTTGTGGCATAACGATAAATCGAGTGCTTGATGTTAATCTAATTTATAATTAGATGATGTTGACCAAACAGATTATTCTGTGATCGATGAAGATGCACGACCGCTCGATTTCGGTTGGCCAGATATTCAAATCGACGTAATAAAAGATGCTTTAACAATTTCTGAAGCACTTCCAGGTATAACATAAATTTTTCTTGAATTCTAATTTCTAGAAATCATCTAATAATTTGTTTTATTAAAAGACTATCCATCTATGGTAAAATATACAACAAGACTCTTGCGCAAGTTGTTCATGTATATACATAGAGATGAACAAGTTCGTTTGTCGGCATCAATTCCACGCATCGTTGGTGCTGGTAAAAAACTAGGATTGGATATGGAATTTAAATATTGGGGCCTGAATATTGTTAAAGGAATTCAAGTGTGTCGGTACGTAGAAGGGAATTAATAAATTTATTTAAATAAGAATTCAAATTTTTCTAAAAGAATGAATTATTTAGTCCAACCTCAAGGAGGATACCTTATCCACATGCTAATAAGAAATTATCTTTAAAGAATGAAGATAAGAAAGAAGGAGTTAGTCCATTTATTTATCAATCTTTTAATAAAAAGAAAGTAGAGACTGCTCAGGTATGTAATATAATGTCATATTTTTATAAATACACTTGATTTAAAAGATTTTTTTTTCTTTCCTTAGATACATTTAATAGCGAATGAAACTTCATATTTCCTAGTTACCTTAGCAAATCCTTTTGCATTTGATATGGAAATTCAAAACATATCAGTGAGGTTAGACAATTTTTGGAAGAAAAACCTATTTATTAAGACACAAAAAAAAAAAATTTTATTTATAAAATTATTTTATTTATTAATTTAGCACTGATGGTGTAGCTTTTACTCCAAATCCATTTTCAACCACCATATTATCTAATACGTCTATAACATTAAGAATTTCTGGAACACCAACCGAGTCTGGAGAATTGATTGTTAGGGGATGTAAAATAAAAGTACATGGTTGTTTAGAACAAGAATTTTGTTTATTTTTACCACCAAATGAAGAAGAAATTAAAAAGAAAGAAAGAGATGAAGAGTATAGCAAAAGGATAAAGAAATGGTATATGATATTAAAGTATTTATGACTGTGATTAAGCGTTAGTTAATTAATGTTGTTTTATTTTGTAGTGGCTTAGCCGCGTTAAATTCGTATCATAAAAAAGGTTTGTTTTCATTATATTTCTCAATAATTATTATGATATAAAGTATTAATTCTATTGATGGACTTGATCTTTAGATACTACACAATCGAATGAACAAGAGGAGAATTCACCTACTAAAAAAACTTTTGTTTCAGAATTTTTAAAAGTTTCTGTTATTACTGAACAACCATTAATAAAGATCAAATCCACTTCATTAATGCATGGAGCAATGATGTTATTTGAGGGAGAACAGTAAGTATATATTATATAGCTATGTAATTGATTTATTTAAAGATAAATTAAACAATTTTTTTCTTTTTTTCCCTTTTTCTATGCGTTAAGAACTGAACTGACAATAAAACTTGAGAATGTTGGAAAAACGCCAGTTGATTTCTTAAATTTATCATTTAATGATTCAACTATTGCCAATGCTCAAGCATTATTAAATTCATCAGATATGCCAGCGGAGGAAGCATATGAAATGGAATTATATGCGCATAAACAATCAGTATTTTCTTGGAATAAAAAAGATAATGTTAAAATTTTACCAGGGAATGAATGGATAGTTAATGTTAATGTATTTGGAAAGAGAGGATGGTAAATTAATTGATCATTCGATTTATTTTAACTACAAATTATAAGAACTTAATTATTATTATTATGTTTTTTTTTTTAAAAAAAAAAGCGTGAATGGAACTATACAAATAGATTACGGATATCTTATTCGGCCAAATACATCGGATGATGAACAATTTTATACAAGACAAGTATTTTATCCAGTATTATTAACGATTCATCAAAATTTGGAAACAATATCAATGGATATACTTAATTTTAAACCTTTAAATGGAGAAGAAAATTATGAGTCAGCTAATCGTGATATTGAAGATCAAAGGAATGGGGTGATCGAAGATTTGCTTAAAGTTATGAAGTGGAACAATAAAGGTTCAAGAAAAGATTTTATGGAAAAAATGGAAAATGATTATTGTTTATTAACATTTGATATAAGAAATGTTTGGCACGTTGGATTTGATGTTACCATTGAGACTGATGAAGGTTTGTTCATGTGTTTTTGAAAGAATCAGTTAAATTGATTAAAGAATGTTAAATGGATGAATGATATATTTTAGACGAAGATATTGATCCTTTAACCATTACTACAACGATTCAGCCTGCTTCAACTGCAAGGTATTTTAAAGCTTTTATCCTATTTAAGATCACAAGCGAAATTATAAATTTTAATGAAGTTTCAATTAATTTTTTTTTTTTTTAGAATTATATTACCCATTAAGCGAATTTCACTTTCAGAGAAAGAATATACACAACCCATTCCATCACTTCTAGAAAAACAATTTGTTGTCTCAAAAGGACCGAAGGGATCTGCCGAGCAAGAAAGATTATCTTTAGCATTATTTTGGTATAGAGAAAAGTTGTTACAAAAAATAAAAGCTACATGGGAATCTGTATCCTTTTTACATTATTTCCAAAAAAAAATTATATTTATTGTAATATTGTTTTTAACTAATGTTAAAATTGTAATAACAGTCATTTACAAATCAAAAAGGAATAGTTGATATTAGATCATTGAGACTTAATAAATCAATGTTAAATGTATTAAAAATTAATGAAGTATCATTTGGTATTGATATAGAAGATGCGTCAAAAGTAATTAAATTATCATGTAATCAATTTAAATGTCCTGTTAATGAATTTGTTAGAATGAAATTTGTTATTTATAATAATCAAGGTAAATTATTTTTATTATTATTATTAGTATTATTATATTTATTGATTTATTTCTATAATAATATATATATTTTTTTCTTTAAAATTATTAAAGAGAAATCAAGTAAATTATGTATAAGAATTCAACCTGTACAAAGTTATAGTGATGGTATAATGGAATGGGATTTGTCTAAAAGAATGGTTTGGAATGGATTATTACAAACTCCCTTACCAAAGGTAAGTTAGAGCTTCATTTATGACATAAATACGTTAAATAGTATTTTTATTTACCTTTCTTTTAACAAAATTAGATTGCACCAAAATCTTCAATAACATATACATTACCTATATGTTTTTTTTCAAGAGGAGACTTTAAATTTTTATATCATTGTGAAGATGTTCATACAAGAACAATGTATTTTGATACGCAACCATTAATTGTTGAAGTTGTTGATAGTTAATTTACATGTTTTCTTGTTTTTTTTAAAAAAAAAGTATAATATATTTTTATTTATTTATTTAAAAAATTTTATTAGATCATCTAGATAGAGATAATCTTTTGATAATCTTTAAAAATTGTATCTACTAATCCAAGGATATAAATGCATTTTTTTTAATTTCATTCATTACTGCTTTCTTTTTTTTTCTTTTGAAAATAATAGGAAAATAAAAGTGAAATTTTATTATGTTCGATATATCGGATTCATATCGGAAATGTCCATTAACAAATAATAGTTTATTCGCAACCATAATTTTACTAATAAAAACTTAAATATTTTGAGTAAATTTTCAATCGGAATCAAATTACTAAAGTTCCCACGAATCAACTATTTTTAAGAGAATGTTTTTCATATTTCAACAGAAAAAAAGATGTCATCATTAGTTTATGTATTATAGTTACATAATTGATGATTGATGTAATAAATCATAATAATAAGAAACGATGTTTATAAAAATAAACAATATTTTTCTTTTATTTAGACTTTTGAAATTTTTTTTTTTTTACGTTCTTGAAACATGGAAAATAAAGCTGATGAAACAGAAATGAAAATTCAAGAATCAGAAAAGGATCTACTTGAAGGTTCCGATATAGATCATTTACCGATCGATAAAGGAAGCATAAATGTTATGACCACTGGTAGTAAGTAAATATTTTTAACAATCTTTAAACGAATTAGATAGGGGTAATTTACACTCTTAGTAAAAAAAAAAAGTCTTTTTTTTATGGATGTACCGTATGATTGAAAAATTGGAAAGAGAAAAAATTAGGGTTATCCCTTCAGGACGAGAGAAAAAACATGAAAGTACGAATGACAACGCTGATATTGAATTTGAATTCACATCATCATCTCCATTACCTTCCGTCATTTCACCACCATCATCTGTCGTAATTGAAGTTGTTCCCCCAACACTGCCAGCAACACTATTAAATAATGTTGATAATGTAGTTCAAGTTGAAGTTGAAGCATCATCAGCTAAAATGGATGTTGAAAATCAATTACAAGAAATGAATGTTCAATTGGTAGATTTATCATTTGATGATTCACAAAATGGGGCAAGAAGAACAAAGTCATTTGAAAGAAAACCAATTGATGTAACTTTATCTCTTGATGATGGTAAAAGAATGTTGGGTGAATACAGTGATGATTGGAATAGATTCGCAAGCGTCTTTAGAAAATATAACAAGGTAATATATTTTAATTAACTAATTAAAATATTATCGATACGATATTAAATTTAAATTCTTTTTAGGAACCAGTTGGGCAAGATCAAAGTCTTATTTGATTACGATTTATAGCATCGATTAAAGTACCTTTTTGTTAACGTCTGCTGTTTTCGCATTTATTTTTCGTTAAAAATATAATAAAGTACACTACTTTTATTTAGAATTCCAAATTCTTTTATAAATTTGTGTTGAAAACGCGATTATATATTATATAATGTCATTATTAGGAAAATTCCAATAATTTTTCATTTATTCCGATTATAAAGACGCTAAAAAAATACACATATTAATTTTTATTCTTTTTTTTTTTAAAAAAAAAAAAAAAAGAAGGAAATAGCCTTTGTGTGATCAATAACTAAAGATAAAAAGAACACTCATTATATTTCTTCATTAACGAAGCCATCCAAGTCAAATACTTTTAATTTTCATTTCTGTTTGACAGATGAATTGTTTGTACGTTCTCTGTTTTGGGCTTTTAAATTTTTTTTTCCTTTCGATTTAATTTCATCAGGTTCCAATAAAATTACCAACAATCAAAAAAAAATGGCAGCATTAGAGGAAATTAAAAAATATTTAAAACAAGCAAGACAGAGTTTGGAAAAGGCGGAAAAGACTTGAACGAGTTTAACTTTAACAGGCTGAGGTGTGAAAGAAGATTACAAAGGAGAGAAGTGAGTATTTAGAAAAAGAAAGTTAGAGGAAGAAGAATTTTGGGGGAAAATTACAGGATACGTTCATTGAATTAAATAAAGAAAAAAGGTAATGTACAAAATAAATATTTTTCATCTTTTCCGTTGTTTATTTATTCATTTGAGACGTATTCTTTATTTTCTTTTTTACTGTCGTTACTATTGCTTCGTTGCATAATAATTAATGCATTACATCGGTCCTTGAATTTCACTTTTCACTGGTCAATTGTTTCTAACTTATACATACAGGATATCGAAGGTACACAAAATCTATGTCTATTTAATATTTCTTATCATTTACAGCTTTCCGTTAACTTTCTTCATACTGCAGCTTTCTTTCCCAAATTCCCAGTTTTCCTAATATTTATGAATTGAATTATCTCCTTTCAAAGAACAGGTATTAGATGGTGGATTGGCCTGATTCAAAAAAAAAAAATTATTATTCAGAGCTCACGAGTCAGTTTACCACAATTGATTCACCTTTTTGATTGAGCGATCCACAAGTGACACTCATTTGTTGAAATCATCGAAGTTCTTAACTACAAACTCATTATTAATGTGATGCATGCTTAAGAAATGAAAAATTTACCCTATTTAATTGAATGAGTTATAGTAATTAATTAATGATCAACATCCAAAAATTCGTCAAAATGATCTTGCTTTAAAGCAGTGTTGGCGTTTTGCCCGAGGTTTGGCCATTGGCTATTTGGCCGATTTGGCCGGCAAAAATGGCTAAAAAAATCTTGGCCGCGGCTAAATTCTAATAAGTATTAATACATTTATTAATACCTAGTTATTTGGCCAAAATTTGGCTGTTTGGCCATTGGCCAAATGCCAACACTACTTTATAGTACTTATCACAAGTTCTTTTATTTTGGAAGTTTACTGGATATTGGCTTCAACCTAATTAATTGTTATAATTCAATAAATCATAATTTTTCCAATTTTTCCAATACAAAGCTACATTACCTTTTCCCATTTCTCTCATGTTCTCATTTGTTAAGATAATTTATTGTAAAGTTCTTTAGTGTACTGAAATTGTCTATCAAAGTGGAAAAATACCCTGTATAAAGTTGCCAAACGATTCTCCAAATTTTCCAGTATACTTGATTTATCCTTGTAAAAATAACACATTTTATTAATTACAAGTCCATATTTGATTACTGATACTTTAATGTAAATTACAATAAGATCACATACAAAATATTTAGGTAAATTAAGCACATTATTAATTTATTTTTGACAATGTCTTCACTTTTGTTTTTAACATTTAAGTCATTAAAAACATCTGCATTATCATTAATAGACTGAATCTACCAATGATCATCTTCAGTCATATGAGTAAGTTCTGTCGATTGAGATGCCAACATGTTGTCAGTTTGATTTTTTAATTAATTCATCCAATGCCAGTGAAAAAAATATTACGCTATTTCTTGAAGACAAGTTAGTCAAATAACTAACTTCCATTAAAAACCTTGTTCAAAATATTTAAAATCAAAAAATGTGTCCAAAATCTAACACTGATCTAACTGATTATAAAAAATGATATGTACTTCAAATTTCGCTTTCTTTACTTTCTTCTATTATTCGAAGTGTTTCTTTGTAAGTACCCACCCCACATCTTAAGCTCAAATAAAAAAATTAACATATATCAGCTCTTGGGCTATTTTTCTCATCTTTATAGCTCGCCCAGTCATTTCTGTATTCGTAAATATCCTATCCAAACTTAATAACTTTTTTGAATCTGGGTCTTCTTGTAATGCTTCATTTAATCGTAATACTTATTCGTGATAAGCAACCATTTTACTGTGATAATTATATTTCATAAAGAAGTTTATCAGACGAGGATTTCATTACCTATCAAGAACTTTTTTTGTTTTTTGCAAAACTTGAATGTCCTCATTTTTTGTAATTAAGATTTTAAAATAAATAAGAATAAAGGATTTTCATCAGCAAAAAAGTTTAATTCAGATATTTATATCTGTATAACCTTTCATTATTGATTTTTATTGATTAGAGAATAACTTATAAAACAAAGATGCACGCTTTATATAAATTTTTGCTTTTATTATTATTATTCAAGTTTTTTTATATATAATTAGATACTAATTTTATTTGGAGTTTTTTTTAACTTTAAAAGACCTTAGATATGTGAATTCAATGATAAACTTGATGTCCAACTTTATATTAAGTAAAAATTTAATTGGTTAATTCTAAGCTTCACAGGATTTGTGATCTTACAATATAACTGGACCAATGGTCTTTTAAACTAGATTAGACGTAATAATATATTATAAATGTAATTTCAAAGAATGAAATGCATAACTTATCTTACTGCAAAATGAAACTAAATGAAAATGTCTGTAAAATCTATACAAACTAAGTAAATGTTGGTATGTATCACTTATCTAGAAAATTAGTATTTTCATTATACTCGCTAAAATTTATAGCATATTAGAATTCAATTTTGAAGCTATCGTTAATAACGTATTTAATTTACCTCTTACAAACAACAAAATATTTACTCCAAATGGATAAGATTCAAAATAAATATATTTTAGAACTTATAAAATTAAAATGAAGCTATAAAGAAATAGATTAACAATATGAAACAGTCTAGAAAGCTTTGAAAAGTTTTACAATAAGTCAGCTTTTCATTATGGTTCATAATGTAGACATTCGTTTTGTTGTCTAATAGCTTTAGCCTGTAGAATCCTAACATGTAAATGTTGTATCATATTTTCAATTAGTATACTAGCTTTAGCTACATATATGAAAGACTTCAGCTCTATTATAGATACAATACATCATGTTTTATTAAGATTAAGTTTTTAGAAGTGAACTTTACAATTAAATTTTTCGACAAGGATGAAAAAAAGTCAGAAGAAATTAAAGATTTCTAGGAAAACATAAAATTAGATCAAAAACTTAATATATTAGATAAAAAATGAAAAATAATCAAGATAACACATAGTTAAACTTTCAGGATTATATATTTGAAGCAAATAATAAATTTTAATAAATCTTCAGATTAAAGGTATCGTGAATTTTTTGCAAATAAGAAACAAACACTTAAATGATACTTCAAAGATGATTCATAAGTCTTAGTTAAATTTTTTAAAAAGAAATAAAGCAAAAAATCCAGAATTGATAAACAAAAAGAAGTAGAGAATGCTAATAAGATAAAAAGGTCTCCTCTTTTAGAGATGTCTGCAAATAATATTCTGCTATCATGTAGTTCTGAGATACTAATTTATGATTTATTCATATATTATCTAGAATGAATCAATTATAAATAACAATCTATATAATTTAAGAGAAAAAGGAAATATTAATTACAACGAAGAATATTTTTCAATAAAGTAATATGAATACACTACACCTTTTCCAGGTAGTTCAACATTATATCCATTGTTAGATAACTTGTTTAGTGAGAAAGAGAGTGAAAACGAAGATGAGAATAAGGATGGTGTCATAATAATTAATGATGTTGATAAACTTTGCTTTAAGGATAGGGATCCAAAAAATGCTTTTAAGATAGAAGATACTAATATTTCTCAGTTATTTCAGAAATATCAAAATGAATCAGTAAAGATTGCAAAGACTACAGGTCTATTTTTTGAATCAAATATACATGAAATATTGTTACTGTCTTCGATTTTTCTGCTTATTTCAGGTTCTCATTCAAATACAATGATCAATATATTTAGTTTTCCTTTACTCAATGAAATTCACTAACAAATCGCTCTAGCATAACAATAGAACTAAATTCAGAGTGTGAGAAAAAATTTAGAAAAGTGATTAAGTAAGTAACTAAAAAGTCATGTCACAAAGCCATAAAATTGTTATTAACAGAACTTTTAAATGATGAAATTTTGAATGAAAATTTAGTTCTGTGATTTTGAAAAGCTTGAAAATATTGCTTAGTGATAAGCTTAAAAATGAATTTAGTGAGATCACATTTATCACAAATTATTTGGACTATATAATAAAAGATACATTTTATAATGCTGATAAATATATTATCTAATAGCCAAACACAGTTTTGAATGAAAGCAAGACAAGAAAGTTTAGGGGACAAACAAAGTAACCTGATTTATAGTTTCGATTATTCACCAATTTTAAACAGTCACCAATATTTTTATAGGAGAGGTTAATCCTCCATCACAAAAACTAATGTATATAAAAATGTTGTAATATAATCTGATTTAGTGTCTTTATAAAGATTGCATAAACTTCGTAATAGAGAAAAATGCTAATATTAATGTAATCAGCTTTCAATGTGTTGGTAAGCAAAATAATATAAAATGTTTTTCACATATAAAATTTTCTTTGATCCTTTTTGCTCTTCATTATAGATTATACAATCGATTTTTATATGATCGATCTTGTTAAAGGAATTTATGTCATGATCCACATTGGTCAAGTTTCAGTTTCAGCATCATTAAAAGAAATGCTATTCTTTATTGATCAAATTGAAATACTTTTGGACATACGAAAAATTTTTAAAAAATCCTTTAATATTTTATATGATAAGCTCTGCAATCCAACTTTACCATCAGTAAAAATAATGTTCAAACGTAATACCTTTAATACATTCTAATTTAATAATCTTGTGAATAAAACATGTAAATGTCACAAAATTTGCAAAAAAAAATCTTGTATTATTTAGTTTGTATAATCAAAATTTTATTAGTTTACTCACATAGTCTTATATATTTTGTATGCAAATGTGATAAATAATGAATCTCTGATAATAAAAATGTGATTATTAAATATGCATATACTTTATACCTTATAATATTAGTAAAGCGTAAGGTGTTTTTATATCAGATCGATAAAAAAAGCTATATTAATTGATTTTATCGCCTTGCTATTTTATTATATCATACAGCCCAATAAAAAATTTGATATAAAAATTCCATAAAAATATTAAGTTTTATAACGTATAAATTTTATGGAAAATCAGTATAATATATACGTTTTTTCCTTAGGTAAAAACCTTAAACTTAATATGAAAAAGTGGGAAAAAATGTATACAAAAAATAAGGAAAAAACGTATATTTTATAATGCTTTAACGGATGCAAAAATCACGGATTAAACGTATATT
>CAJVPQ010000772.1:0-23450 GCA_910591825.1 Funneliformis caledonium
TTAAACTCTTCACTATAGCCTTATAGCGAAGTTGAGGTCTAGGATATAGAGTTCGTTATAACAAGAGTTGACTGTATACCTTTATCCAGCAAATGTTTTCCTCCTGTTAAAATAAGAATAAAAAATGCATTTGTAAAATAGATAGAAGATAATGGACAATAAGAAATATATATTTCAATAGGACATTGATAGAGCAAAGAAATAAAAAAAAACATAGGTTAGTCAACATTTCAAAACAGTAATATATATGTCACAAACAAACAAATAAATAAACGAAATGAAAAGAACGAAAAATAATTTTTTTTTTTTTTTTACATAATTTGTTCGTTACCTTTCCCTTCTCCAAACTTACATAACTTCTTCCCTATTCTACTACTTCATCTCCCCATCTCTTCTTCTCCGCCTTCAACAACTTCTTCTCTTCTTTCATCGCTTCTGTTTCCCACCTTTTCTCAAACTTCTCTAAATTCTCCTTCTTCATGAAAATTTCCAAATTCTTCGTTGCCTCGTCCAATCTCACTTCTGCTTTGTTTAATTCAGTTTTGATTTCTTCGATCATTGCCATTTTTTTAAAAGTAAAAAAAAAAAGATTTTAAAATTAATTTTTTTAAAAAAAAATTTTTTTTTATTGAATTGTTATAATTAATTGTTTCTATAAATAATTTGGACTAATGATAAATTAGTGGGCACATGACTTGCAATTAAAAAAATTTTTTTTTATGGACAAATGAATTAAACGACAAAGGAAAATTTTAATTTAATTACTAATTTATTCTAATAAATATTATTAAGTTGATTCAACATCTAATCCTTATTTCATAATAAAAGGTATTATTACTGGAAATGTTCAGTGAATAAACTAAAACCTTTCTAAAATAGAATTCAATGTGACCAAAATATCCTAAAGTTTAATAAGCATCACTATAAAATAGAAATATTTTTTGTATCAGTTTCCCATATAAAAAAAATATCTTTAAGAAAAAAATAATTTTCTTTTCACTAAATGTTAAGATCTATTCTTTTTTATTGGCTTTTCCTTTCACAATCTAAAGACAATGTTAAACTGTCCCTTTGCTTCTAGATTATATAATCTTTACATGCTTTTACTTGTTTAGAGAACTGATGACATATATGTGTAGATCGTTCGTGACTACCAAATGCTCTTATTGTATTGAAAGTCCTCTTCTTGCGAAGACAAATTAACCTTTGGTTGGTTATAGCCCTCTTGCCATTTTTCCTTTGCGAAGACAAACTAACCTTGGGTTGGTTATAGTAATACTAAAATACTTATTAAGTTTACCTATTCGATTTACTGATTTTTTTACACTTTCTTATTTTGTGTAAAAAAATAGTTTCTTCACTTGCACAAAGAATCAACCGGGTTGTCTCCTACTCTTTCTTCCTATCTGTGTTATAAGAACTGGCGGACTATGATAAAATATAAGTATTTCCTCGTTCTACAATCTAAATGATGTTAAACCATCCCTTTGCTGAGGTACTCCTTCTAGATTGCATGACCTTTACATGCTTTCACTTGTTTAGAAAACTGATGATGCATATGTGTGATCGTTCGTGACTACCAATGCTCTTATTGTATTGAAAGGCCTCTTGCTATTTTTCCTTTGTAAAGACAAAATTAACCTTTGGTTGGTTATAGCCCTCTTGCTATTTTTTCCTTGCGAAGACAAATCAACTTTGGGTTGGTTATAGCAATGCCAAAATACTTATTAAGTTTGCCTATTCGGTTTACTGATTTTTTTTCATTTTTTTTTTTGTGAAAGATTTCTCAATTACACAAGCCGGTAGCCCATTTTTAATATGAAAACGATTTAATGTAACGTCTCTTTATTTGGCATAATAAAGGTTTGAGAAAAAATTAAAGATATATTTCTTTCCCATATGTTTTATTACAAATGTGAGAATGTTTGAATGTAACCATTTAACGCATAGTTGGCATTTGATTTTTTGGCCGATTTGGCCGATCGGCCAAAATCAGCGGCCAAATCGCCAATCGGCCAAATCGGCCAAATATCACATGACTTTGCCAAATTTGGCCGCGGTTTATTTGCAAATTGCAATTTATTGAATTTATTGCAAAATTGCAAAAAAAATTGGTCTCCAATGTTCAGGACGTTAAAATTTCCTGCAAAATAGCAAAATTTGACGCCTCCGACGTTCGGGATGTTCAAATTTTTTGCAAAATTGCAAAAATTGACGCCTCCGACGTTCAGGCGTTAAAATTCTTGCAAAATAGAACGTTCCGAACGTCAGAAGCGTCAATTTTTGCAATTTTTAACGTCCTGAACGTCGGGGACGTCAATTTTTTTTTGCAATTAACCAATTATATTCCGTTTCTTTTGTGAGCTATTGTATAAAAAAAATTTTTTGGCCGGCCAAACTTAAAATAAAATTTGGTCATTTTTACCACGGCCAAACGGCCATGGCCAAACACTGGTTTAGCGATAGAAAGATCATTATCTTTTCCCTAATATTAACAAATATTTTATTGATGAAAGAATTAACCAAAAACGAATTCAAGAGTTTAGTACTTAATTTATAAGGTTTTTTCCGGTAGCAGTAAAATTAAAATTCTAGATTTCACCAAGATCAAATTATTTAATTATTTTTTTTTTATCATGTCAAATATCCATTTTACCATCCCATTAGCACAATGGCTACAAAAAAAAAAAAAAATTTGATTTATTTTATTTTATATCTATTTTATAACCAAATAAATACATACAATGGTATCAACTCTGCATCGACATTGGAAAGAACATAACAGGTTTTAAAAAAATAATCTCATCTATTCCGATATTATCATATCCAATTTATTTCTCGTTATTTTATTTATTTTAGAGAATAAATAAATCTTAATGAATTTTTAAGGTTAAATGAAACAAGTTCAATACCCTGCAGCTCCACGTGCTAATGTTTCTAATGATGAAGGATGAAGCCAATCTCTAGGGATAGTTATAAGTATCTAAACAATTTAACGATAAACCAAAATATAAATATTATTATATTATTATATATAATAAATTATAAAAGTTACTCCTTACCTTTTGATACTTTGCGCTATCTGTGTTTAACGATGAATTCTTTAAAATATGTAATAAATGTCGATTAAGTAAATAATCAATGGATAACGATCGAATTATATCTATAGGAACGAATTCTTTCCACATTATAAGGTTTTCCAGCAGCTATTTAAATAAAATAAGAAAGGACTGATATAATTGATGAAAACATGAATGATACTTTAGTCATGAAGGTACATTTCTCTAACCTTATATTTGCGACCAAAATAGCGATTTCGTGTTACTAAGATAGAATCATGTGGATCTGAAAATTGTATATTTATGTTTTCAGGTATTGTTTCAAGAGACTCAACTACATTCTGAAAACATTTTGATACCGCAATAATTATATCCTAAATATATATGTAGATAAATTGTAGATAGATTGTATTAAAAAAAAAGGAATTGGTTTAAAATAATAAGTCAAAGAAAATATTTCATTAAAAAATTACTTGAAATTTTTTGGAGTTTCTATCTACATATTTTAATGTCTTTTTTAAAAAATCAACAAGAGATTTTGTCTGCCGTGAGGAATATGGATTCAGAGTTTTTACTAAATGCTCGATCCTAGATAACACTATCTTTTCAAGAACTTTGGTCAAGACTGTAAAATCATCATCTGTTTCCATTTGATCTTTACTCGATTCAGCAGAATATTCAGAAATAACTTTATACCATTCCATATCATCTATATCGTTAATCTAAATTTAAACGTATGTTAAATATGATTAAATGTGATATAAAAAGTAATAATACTCCATCTAATTATACCTTTAATAAGTTACATAACATCATTTCATATCTAACGTAAAACTCAAATACACCCGGTAAACTTAAACCGCCATAAGCTTTTGTATAATCATTATTAAATTCAGTTTTCCATGATACAAATTTAGACTTGACAAATGCAATTGATTTAAAATCCTCAATTACATCTTCAAATAAACTGGTACGTTGATAAGAAATTTCATCTATAAATAAACAAATAATAAATATGAATATTTTATTTAATACGGTAATTAAGCAAATAATATACAAGAAAAGTTGAAACCTATTTTTCCATAAATTTCTTTTTCAATTTCTTTATCATAAAATTCTTCATCTGTAGAAAATCCTTCTTCCTTAATTTCATCAGACTGAATCTGTCGTCTACGTTCACCTTCTAGGATGACGATTATTCATGTTATTTACAAATTTATAATAATTTCTCTTTAAAATAATTGTAATAAAAATACACTTACTAATATTCATATTGATAAATAATGCGATATCTTCAGAATCTTCTTTGATGATTCTTTGCATAATAAGTTGTGACTTTTCAGTAAGTACTTCCAGGTAATCATTTTCGAGTTTCTCTAGTGTTGGAAACTAATATATCATAAATAAGAAAAAAAAAAAAAATCCAATATTTTCGATGTTCTTATTATAACTATTATTACCTTATCATCAAGAAATTCTACAAGATTCTCGACAAATGTTTTAAGATCTTGAAAATAATTATATCGTTTTTTCGTATTTTGCATCTCAACCTCTATTTGTGTATTCGAGGATGTAAGGCTGTCGATGTCTTTTTGTATTTGGATGAGTTCAGCTTGATGATTACTATGCAGAACTTGTAGATCCATCAATTGACTTTCTAGATTCGATTGAACCTCATTTAACGTAGGTACAGGAACAATAATGGGCACTAAAAAAAAAAATAAATGGATTAAATCATATAGAGAATTTAGACAATGAGACAAGCATAAATAACAAATATTTACTTCTAGCCCTCACAATCGGTTGTGTTTTATCGAATTTTCGTTTTGAAGATTTCTTAGGATTGTGTCCACCTGCTTTCATGGCTTCAAACTCTCGCTGCAATAATTCAACATCCTCTTCCTCAAAATTTCTATCATGAAAGTAATGATGTTATAATTAGCTATATAATAAAGGTTTGACTCCCTAAAATTTTTTAGTATATACATACACATCCATGATCATTTCTTCAATGTCTACTTTTTTAAGTCGTTCCTGTTCTCTTTTGGCCTTTTTTCCAATAGCCAATTTTTCGTTCAAATATTGTTCGAGTTCTATATATACATTACAAAGCTTAGAAATTAGTTTAAAACTACATTCTTTTTTCGAATATCTGAATAATCTACAAGATAATATCGTTATAGTATTTGCAATATTCTGATTGGATAGGTCAACGACGACTCCATGGCTGAATCCTCCCAATGCGAATTTAGCATTGGACAAATTTATCGACTCGTGCACTATAACGATAACTTACAATGATTATAACGATAATACATATAGACCATGGACACTAACCTTCATCTGCTTCACCCAACTCGTCCTCTTCTCGAACCAATCTTGACTCCATTTTTTTGCCTGATGAAGTTATAACCTATTCAAATATTATGATCAATTCAATATATATAATATTAATAATAGCATAGTTTATAAGATTAATTACATCCGTGTCCTCTGATAATGGAATATATTCTAAAGTATCAGATAGTCCCTTCTTTCGTCGCATTTCCCTTTCTTTTTTAGCTGCATTAATAGCTCCAGCATCGGGTATATCAAAGTTAGGATCTGAAAAGAATACAATTAGGGATGACCTAAAACAGAACCATTAATTAATTTAATTGTTAAATATTTCTATACCAAGAGTCAGTGGAAACTTTTCTCCAATATTATCTTGAGATTGAAAGGAGGCTGGCGTTGCTGGTGTATTGGCACGTAATTCTGATAAAATTTCTTCGGTATAGGAAGATGTGATGACTGGATCTGAATTTTGAGGAATTGATTTACTAATAAACAAGCATCCTTTTATGTTAGAGTTAAGAATATTAAGAAAATTAAAAAATTTCAAGAGAGACACTAAACTGATCAAGATGAAGCTTTTTGGATTTTGATTTCGTAAGTCGACGACTCGCTGCACTTTTTGTTATTTGAAAGGCTTCTTCTTGTTCTTCCTAGAAACGATCAAAAAATTTTGCTTCAAATAGTTAAACAATAAGAGTTGGACCCTTGTCAAAATTGTCAAAAATGTTTAAAAAAATAATTTGTACTTTTAAATAATGAACATGCCTCATTGATTCCAAAACTAAGGGTAACTTTTGTCTTCCCTTTAACTTTTTTCTTTTGATCCTTTTCTGTTTCTGAATTTACAGCAGGTATGGCATCTATGCTGATTTCTTCCTCATCATTAATTTTAGTTCGAATTCTTTTTGCTCTTTTTTTGAACATTTTAATAATCAATCTAAATTAATTATAAACAAAATGGAATCTCAGATATGAAAAGTTTTTGATCTTTACGAAGAGTTAAGTTAAATTCTCTAAACTTGATCTAAACGCGCAAATTAATCGAAAAAAAAATACCAGTTTGTAGTTTAATGGTCTGTGCGTGACTGCGGTTTTTTCAGTTCGTGTAACCGGTTTTTGTTATTAAATGATATTTTTCACATTTTATAATAAAAACTCCATCAAAATGCAAAAACGACAATATACGCCTCTCCCAACTATTACTCCTTCACCAAACTCTCCTCAGGGAGTGAGTAGTCCTCAAATCGAACCTCAAATCCCTGGCAGACAACGTACGAAAGGAAAGCAGCCGAATAGAACAACAAAAACTTCTCAAAAGCTTAAGTTGTTCCCTGCAGAACAAGAAGCTGCTCCTCCTGCTGTAACAAATGAAACTTACAATCAAATTGGACAATTACCTAAAGGTACTGCTCGAATTGAAGCAGAAAAATTCAGTAAACAAGAGAGGCTTCTACTTCCTCGAGTAACCGCCTACTGCACTGCCTCGTAAGTATTTTACTAAATACACACAGATAGGAGGATAGTTTTTTTATGTTAAAATTGTAATTAAAAATTTAAATGTTTCACGTTTAGAGCTTATCGGCTAGATGAGTTATTCAAGAATCTCCAAAGCCGAAAATCAACAAACGGGTCAACGCCTAAACGTTTTGATGAATGGTAGGGTCAAAAGAGAAACATATATTAATTGACAAAGGATTCTGATCTTGTGTCTCATAATTTTTAGTATTTACACTCCGTTTACCTTCAAGACACCTAAACCGCCTGTTGCTGATCTTTTGGGTCTTGATGATTCATTGCTCTCACCTCTTTTACAAGAACATATCTCTGAAGTATTCTTCTTTGAATACGGCGTCGTAGTGATATGGGGTATGAAAGAAGACGAGGAGAAGGATTTATTGCGAGAACTTTTTCCATTTGAAGACGAAAAATTGGGTGAGAATTATATATATATTGTACTTTTGTGTGGATAATATACAATCATTTTCGATTTTAACATTTTAAATTTGATAGGTTCCGAAGATGTTGAAACCGAAGAATTTCATTATCACTACGCTGCATCGTATCAACCAAGGTAATATGTTGTAACATAATATTTTGTTTAATGATTGTATTATTGCCATTTAATTAATGTCACGAGATCACCTCAGAATTTATAATGATGTGATAACTCTTAAAAATGCCGGCAATTATATGGTCAAACTTACAATATCTCATGCTATTGCACAATCCGTAAAAATGACTTTATTTGAAGGATTGATTGAAGAAACAATTGAAGCGACTAAACATATTCCACAAACTATGGCTGAGACAGGAAAAGTTCAAATGTCCAGGTTTTTATTAATCATATATATAATGAATATGGGGGTAGTAATATTTATACATTTATCTAATTATTTTTATTATTATAATTTTGTTCTTTTTTTTCGCGTAATTTGTAGAACGGCCATTACCAAGAAAATCGGACAGGTAATATTCAAGTTTTATACTATAGATAAATCATTGGTGTTGTTAAATTTTTTGTTTACTTAATGAATATTTTGTTCGAAATAGTTGTTCATTATGAGAATCAATGTAAATTTGGTTAGTAACATTTTAGATACTCCAGAAATATTTTGGTCAGAGCCCTCATACGAACCTTTGTACACAGCCATAAGGGGTAAGAATTAATCTCTATCTATACATTTAATGTGCGTTTATGTATTAACAAAGTTTTGCTTTGAAGGTTATCTTGAGATTTCGCAACGCGTAGAATTATTAAATCAAAGAGTAGCCGTAATAAGTATGCTGAATTCATTTTTCAATGTATATCATGTTCTTATAAATATACTCAACAACTTTGACTTTATATAGGTGATCTTTTGGACATGCTTAAAGAGCACTTGACGAGTTCTCACGGTTTGTGAATTATTATATGAAAATCTTCCTATTTTTATCTTAATTAACACTCATGTTTATATTTCATTGCTGAACTACAGGCGAACAACTTGAATGGATTGTAATTGTTCTAATTGGTAAGTGTAACCCGGGAAAAAAAATGATTTACAAATTCTTGATTCTTGATTAAATTTTAAATGTAATTTTTTTTCTCTTTTTTTTTATTTTAGCTTTTGAAATAATCATCGGAGTAATAACAATATGTATAGACTCTTTCGCATATTCACAAAAAGAATTTCCTTAATAATTGTAGATAGACTAATTTATTAAGAATATATTTTGTTTCGTTTAAAATTTACTGTGCAGAATGAGGACTCGTATACTTTTAACCATTATTATATAATTGATACTTATTATAATCAATTTTTGTAAAACAATGTATAACGTTGTTAAATAAGATAGATCCCTATAATTTTTTTTATTTTTATTTTTTAATCTTTTTTAATCTTTTTATTGCTCAGTTTTTTTTAAATGTTCCATCTTGGTTGTTTCCACCGGGGACCTACAAAATTATCATGAAAATGAGAATCATGCTGCATTAATAAAATGGAAAAAATGAAAAATTACCCAATGAAATGCAATTCCTTGATGATGGTTGTTTCTTCGTCTCCGAGATTATCTTGTACAAATAACTAATAGTAGAATATATTATCAAATATTTATTTGTAGAATAAAAAGAAAAAAATTCATATACATGTAATAACACCTACAGAAATATTTGTGACACATTGAAACTTAACAAATCTTAAAGAAATAATGGCATTTTCTTCATAATGCGTTTCGTCCAATTCGAGGGTTTGTGTCTCTTTAATTGAATCAACCTCATCAAATCCAATGTTCAATCTGTTGGCGTAAATCTTGATTGTCTTTGGGGCATGTTCTTCGGGGAGAGATATAGAAAGAGAGCAATGAATTGTGATGAATATTAAAATTTTAAATTTAGAAATCCTGGGAAAAGGGGGAAACTTATTTACCAATATCTTTTGCAACAATCTTTAGAGAATGGATTTTGACGGCTTGATTGAAAGGTACAGAAATCAAAAGTTGTTCATCTACATCGGATTCTAAATATGTGTTATCTTTTTTAAAGATATTTCTAATGCCATGATTCTCTCCCTGATTAAGACAATCGACTTGATTCAGTGTGATGAATTCATTGATATCTGACTTTAAAATCAAATCAAATTTAAGAAAAAAAAACGTATTAAAGTGCAAAAATAAAATAAAATAAAATTGATCTCACTTACATGACCTTGAACGATTAAATTACTTGATCCACTTTCTTCAGGAGTTCCCGCATGTTGCTCAACCAAAAGTCTGAGCCCTTCTGGATTAGCACCTGTTAATTTTGCAATTTCGCTTCCATTTTTGTAAAATTTAAAAGTTGGCCTAAATAACGATATGTACAATTCGTGTTAGTTGCTAATTAATACCAGTTAGAAACTTAACAGAGAAGGAATGCCGAATTACATTGAAGTAACACCCTCTTTTTCCGAGACTTCTCTGGCTTGATCAACATCGACCTAAAAAAAAATAATTTGGTTGAAAATGAGAATAGAGCTCCGATCGGAACCCGTAATATTTCAAATTAAGTCAAATCTTACTTTTGCAAAATTAACATGCCTAAATTTCGTACTCAATTGTTGAAAGATTGGAGCGATCACGCGACATGGTTCACACCACACGGCGTGGTAATCGACTACAGTCTGTAAAATAACGTTGAGTATAAGTTAATGTGAAAATCTAGAGTGAAATATTGTAAGACATACCAATTTTTGCGACGCAATTAGTTCATTGAATTGGGCTAAATTAAAAACGGTTTTAATGTAAGACATGTTTAAACAAATAAAGATTGAATTTCGTCTGGAAAAATCATAATCAATTCAGACCGTCAAAAATTAATTCATTATGTAAGGAAAAAAAGGGTGATTTTTGTTGTGATTTGCATGCTAGCCTGATTTAGTAGTCGCCTTGAATTCACACCCAAACCGCTCACAAGACCAATTTTATTTTTATAAATTGCTATCGCGAACTCGGACTTCGTATTATATTCTATTATTTCGCTAATTTATACAATTTCGAACGATTATGGCATCTCCAGCAATCACCTCACAGTCTACTCTCCTTCTTCAAAAACAGCTTAAAGGTAATTATTGTTTTGACCAATTCCTTTGGGATTTTCTTGTGAAAGCTAGCTTATTCATCATATCTGATAATTAGAACTGTCAAAGCATCCCGTAGAAGGGTTTTCGGCAGGACTTGTTGACAATGATAACATTTATGAGGTATGATAGACCTTTTATTTTTTTATTTTATTTTTTATTTTATTTTTTTAATACTCGAGTTGATTTTAAATCCTTTCCTGTAAGGTATGAGATTTTAATAGGTCTAAAGTTTTAAAAGTATATACGTTTGTTCTGAACGTTTTTATTATTTTAAAGTGGGAAATCATGATCATTGGACCACAGGACACTTTATAGTAAGTTGAACTAATGATGCGAGAATCGTACGATAATTAGCATCTTATAATGTTTCTTAATATCTAGTGAGGGTGGATTTTTCAGAGCAAGAATGTCGTTTCCAAAGGCAAGTATCACTTTAGTTATATCAATGATTTTATAATAATCATATGCATTAGTAATTTTCATCGTTTAATTTAGGACTATCCATTGATGCCTCCAAAGCTGAAATTCATGTCTGATATGTGGCATCCTAATGGTACGTGAATAGATTATTTAATTGCGTTGACTATTTTCTCACATATTCCATCTATCTTAGTTTATCCTGACGGTGAAGTTTGCATTTCAATTTTGGTAAGAATTACACATTATATTCTTAATTTATATATATTCAAACATTGACCTCGAATCTTCCATTAGCATCCCCCTGGCGAAGATAAATATGGCTACGAGGACGCGGGTGAAAGATGGATGCCAGTGCATACAGTTGAAACTATTTTGTTGAGTGTTATCTCAATGCTTTCAACTCCTAATGATGAATCTCCCGCAAACATTGAAGCTGCTGTAAGATATTTTTTACTGAATTCAAATAATTTGTATCGTACGATATCTGATCTGTTTTTTTTTTCCTCTTTTCTATAGAAAGAATGGCGTGAAGATTATCCGACATTCAAGAAAAAGATCCAACGTATAGTTCGAAGATCGGCCGATATGTTATAGAAAAGTGCAAATAAATTAACAGATTCATAGAAATTCTTTTCACATATTTTATATATCTCCTCTTTAATGTTTATCAGTTAGAAAACGTAAATTGTTAGCATTAATTAAGTTCATTATAGTATTTAATAATATTATTTTTTGGTCTTTTTTCTGTTGAAGTGTTCTAATAAAATAAGCGCGTCGTTAAGTTTAACCTAAATTTCCACTAAACAAAAATTCCTCCATATATTTAACCCGTCGGTAGGGTTAGCAGATAGCTGGCTAATTAAATCTTTTTGAACGTATTGATAAAATTATTTTATGATTTGTTGCCACGAAATCGAGTTCGCATATCAAGCTACGTTTCGGATAAAGGTTAGAAGATCATCTAACGAAATAGAATTATATAAGAAAGAATTGAAAGTTAACTTACCAAACCTCTTCGACATTCAAAAAAACTCTTTCGAATGCTTTGACATTCTATGGGAACATCATTAGCATGTTCTGGCTGTAAGCATTCTAAACCGAAAAAAAAGCTCATTAAAATTTGATTTAATAAAATGAAAGTTGGTCCCATTCTTTCGAAAGAAAAAAAAAAGATATATTTTTAAATGGAAAGGTTCAAAAAAGAAATGGCCAACCCTTGACAGTATGTCGTTTTATTAGAACGCAGTCAGATTTAAGAATACAATTAACAAGTTCTTGACGTATCCCTTTACAAGAAGGCATGATTTTTTTTTTTAAAAAAAAAAAAAAACGCGAAAAAATTTTCCGATATTTATACAAAAAAAAAAAAGTAAAATCACGAGACTTTTTCACATATCACATGATAGATTATCTTGGCCAGATGTTTTAAATGCAAAAGCATGACGCAAACCTTTCCCTTTTGATACTATTAATCAAAACCATAAAGTTTTCTCCGATTTTATAAAAGATTAACAATTATTCAAAATGATGGTATAGTAAAAAGTTTTGTCCTTCTAAATTGTATATCTCGAGGATGTGACAATCGACATCTTAAACGACATATTTACTTAACAATACGTCTTTTTTTTAAGGAAATGTTGTTTGGACGTCAAAAAACCCCGGCTGAATTGCTGCGACAACATCAACGTTCTCTTCAGAAAGCACAACGCGAAATGGATCGTGAAAAGTCAAAACTTGACGTTTCCGAAAAAAAATTGATAGCAGATATAAAAAAGGCAGCCAAAGCAAATCAAATGGTATGGGCTGTCAATAGTAAACTTTTGTCAAACAATGCAAACAGAATTTCCACCAAAAGAATCTTTTTTTCGTCTTATCATTTTCATTATACATGATTACTTATTGATAGGCAGCTTGTAAAATTATGGCCAAAGATCTTGTTAGGACTCGACGATACTCTCAAAAGTTTCAAGCAATGAAAACTCAACTTCAAGCTGTTTCATTGCGAATTCAGGTAATTTACTTTTTCAATTAATTCGTGATCATCTCAAACTTTCCATTGGTTACATTCATCATCTTGTCATTGAACAGACCCTAAGATCAAATCAACAAATGTCCGAAGCTATGAAAGGGGCAACAAAAGTAAGTTCAACTGAAGGAAGATCATATCAATTATTTATCAATTATTTACATGAGTATGTATGTACTATATAGGCTATGAAATCTATGAATCGGCAAATGAACCTGCCAGCGATGCAAAAGATTATGATGGAATTTGAGAAAGAATCCGAGATTATGGATATGAAAGAAGAGATGATGAATGATGTTATCGACGACACCATGGCAGAGGAGGAGGATGAAGAGGAAACCGATGAAATTGTGAATCAAGTTTTGGATGAAATTGGTATTAATTTGGATCAATCGGTATGTTGCATTTCTTTAGTAAATAATACCTATAAGGATCTCTCTTTGTTTTTATCGAATATTTATTCATTTCACTTTTTAAAATTTTTAGCTGGTAGATACACCAAGCTCAATTGAGAGAACATCACAAAAAGAACAGATCGAGGAATTGGAGTCTAGTAATGACGCGGCCTTGCAGGCAAGGCTGAATAATTTACGTAGAGAATAATAAATGATTACTTTTAATTTTCATAATTCATCATCATATAATATACTTTGTTGGTTAGTATCCTAGGCTAATACATTGTTCAAATTCTAAAGAAAACAATTAATGTGTTGTTGCAACATCATAATTTTCTTTGAAGTCTGTAAAATATTTTATTGTATTGAATTTTGTAATACTTCTGATAATTAAATATCTATTATAGATTTGAAATCTTCTAATGCTTTCATTGATGAAATGACGTGTTTTTGAAAGCGGTTTTTTTTTATACATGTGCAGATCAGGTGATTACAAATCAAATCACATGATAAAAAATTTTTCAAAAAATTTTTTTCTTTTATTTTTGTGTATCATGTACAGTGTGTTTTATATATACTTGGAGATAAAACCTGTGCAACATAAATTTTTTATCGGAATTGTTGATCCGAGTTTAAACGAAAAACATCGCATCGGCCAATCCATTCTTGACTTCTTCAATTGATCCCATACTAATTCCGCTTTCTCTGCTGTCATCTGATCCTCTCTCTCCTTCCCAACGATAATAATGTTTCGCGCGATTAGCAATCAGATGAGCGTAATAAACTGGTGGAACCAGTGAAATTGAAAACGTACATCTTTTTAAAAAAAAAGTGAGAGAAAATTTTACTTTACATTGTCTGAAATTATGAATCTAATCCCGTTGAAAATGAAAGTGGGACCACCAACCTAGCGGATAGATAACATAATCGGTAGGTTAATGTTTGGATTCCGTCAGCAGAGAAATTATTTTCATCATAAAGAACGTTATAACGAATTGGACGGGATGTTCCTTGCATGCTGGAATGAGATTGTAAGTCTGAAATGAAAAATTGATTATAACATTAATAATGGAATAAGGTTAAAATATAAAAAAATTTTTTTTCGCTTACAGAAATCGAACCCTTGTTGAACAAGGATCGTTGTGTCAACAACCGTCCCCGGACGACAATTCCCCAATTTATCTCCATCGTGTGGTTCGGTTGGCATAAATCTGTCATAAAGGAATAATTAATCATTTGTATACTGATAAAGTAGTCTTAATTTTTATATAAATATTTACCTAGTATGATGTCTTTTTTGAACTATGATACTATAATATGTATTAGTAATCAATTCGAGTACGTTAAATTACATAAGGTATTATTAAGTACTTACAATGTTAATTTAGGTCCGGAATTCCTGTAAATACTAGCAAAGACCTCTTTAAGCGCTTTTACTTCGTAGTTTAATACGTCTTGAAATTGATTCTCACCAACTCCATCCCGATAAAACAAAATTTTTCTCGGCAAATCTTGGTTTTTCATGTAAAATACGCGAAGTAAATCAATTACTATTCCTCTGAGGTCTTCGATGATTTCATTTCGAGGATCCTTGTTAACACTAAACCTTCCAGAATATTTTGTAGCTTTGGAATCCATTGTAGCGCAAACAGCTGCAATACTTGGTCTATGATCCTCTCTACCAGAATGAAAAACATCAGCACCGAATATCATCGTCGGTTCTGAAGATACAAAACTAATCTGATCATTGGATAACATTACGTTTCTTCCACCCAACTTTGCATTCACTTTTAATGTAATGTTTGCACAAATTTGATTCATTCCACCTGTTTTTGCTAACAATTTGAGTAAAACGCATTGAGTTGGAATACCTAATTGTGTATCTCCAATCCTTTTAATTTCCCCATATAATGGTCCCGATTCTCCCAAAATACACATAATGATATGTGGTGGATAATCCTTGTTAATTAGTGATTTGTGACATGCAACGCTCAATGCCGTAGCAATGTCACCATGAGGATTAGAATACATCACATAAGGATCACTCGAAATGTTCATTCCTTTTTGATTGGCCATTTCACGAAATCGTTTCATGAAAGTTCTCACTAATTGTTGCGGAGCAAAACGCTCTCGAGCAAAAATAACCACCGCCCAATTTATTAAAGTAGCACCCTAAGAATATAATAGTGAGCAAATTATATTATACTTCAGAATCATACTTTTCATGAAAAAAAAAAAAAAAATCCTAACCTGACAAACGACTTTATTCATAATATTCCAACGTCCATTTTCAGGAGTAAATTCTGATTGTTGATTTTTTTCATTGTAAGTTAAACGAGGAGGATTAAGTACACGTCCTAAAATTTGAAAAGAACATTAGAATTTATCGAAACGTGTAAATTAGTCAAAAAAATAAAAAAGATTTATATAAACCATTAAGGGCCACCATGTTGCTGCAGTCAACTTTCATGCCGATGGACTCAAGGTGTGAATCTTTATCGTGTTGATAAATGTCTGATATAGCATTCGAGATTCGTCGAAATCTTTCTTGAGGCTTTACACATGTGTGTCTGATCATATCGGCGAGCGTAACGTCTGTCAATCGACCTTCGAAGCGTTGATCTAGCGTTTATCGTCAATTAAAATTCAATTAAATAACCGTCGAACGTGTGTGTAATTCACGTGAAATTTGGTTAACTTACTTGGCAGGACATAACAGAGTTCAATGGGAAAGAAAACGTTCCGATTAACGAGCACGCATGGTAGATTTGGGAATACTAGTTTAATTTTATATGTATTATAAAAATATTCGGCAACAGACGTATCTCTATTCTCCCTTTCGTTACGGAACATAAGTTTATCCGCCGGATCTGTTGTGACGCGTCGAATTTTATACACGGAATTTCGATTGCGACAGTGTATCGCTTCGACTTTTACATTTTTTAGGTACTACGGTGTAGAACATTTTTTTTTTCTTAGAAACAAAACGAAAAATAAAGGTAAAATCTTTGCACATTAAACGTAAAGTTGGTATGATTTACCCATGACAAAACATTTATATCACGATCATTCACTCCTTGAGCATGCAGTTCTTGTGCATTACGTTTCAACACATGTTTGCCTATCACCTAAAGGAAATGAACAATACCATTTAATATTAGAAAACGTTACGATGAGGAAACAAATAACCTTAATACCTCAATTAAAGGACCAGAAGGGAAAAAAATTGCTGCGCAAATATCAACATTAATATACAATTCGCCTCAATGGGAAAAAAAAAAAATTGCATTTAGTTGATTAAAATAAGTAATGAATTAAAAAAGTTCAAATCTTTTTATTATTAAAAAAAAAATTACCCCATCCAGGACGTAATGATTGATAAAATCCTTGCTTCAATTCAACGCCTCCTGATAAGGTTATTGTTTGATTATTGGGAGGATATATACCTTTTCCGGCCGTAAGGTATTTCTGACGAGTTTTAAAGTTGATATACGAATTCAATGCCGCTAAACACAAAATAACCGAACTAGTTATTGGTCCTTGGTTTGAAATGTAATTCCTTAGTTGATCAAGGCCTAAGCATTGTATAAATTTAATTGTAACTTCATATGACTTCCTTCTTGTTTGTATGGTAATCTGCTTGTTATATAATCAAAATGAATCGATGAATTCAATGTGGCAAATCACGTGCACGAGCTTTTTTTACCGTGAAATTATTTCCTTTTCGATCATTTGTTAAAGGCAAGGCCGAATAAATCGAGGAATTTCCATCAAACACGGCAAAGAAATTTTCGAAACCATTCTTATCAGCGATGGTTGAATAAATCTCATAAATGGTTTGTTTATTAACCTTTGGAGAAACATCGAAGCTGTATTGATGTATTGAAATGTCTGGAAACTAAACGAGAAAATTCAATTATTAACGGGGCGTTTCTTTTTTTTTTTTTTTAAAGAAAAAAAAGTATTTAATCATTTACTCTCTTGACTTTAAGGTAATTAGTTCTCAGTTTGACTCTCTGGCCTTCTTTTCCAAGATTAGGCCTTTGAGCTATCCTAAGTTCAAGATCTGTGCTTTGAAGGTTCATACTTCTCAATCTTTCTTCGATTTCCACTATCGGACAAAAAAAGTTCAAAAGCGTCATTAGAGGAAACTATGCGGCAAGCTTCACAACCGATTTTAATGTAAAATCTTTAATGTTACTTTCAAGACAACTTACTTTTAACGAACGTGTTGAACGTCGATTGAACAAAAAAAAATTTATTTTTTTTAAAAAAAAAAAAAAAGAGTGTTTGAAGGATAAAATCAAATATATTTAATTAAGTGTTGTTTGTTCTAAGGATTCTATATAAATAAGTTATATCATCTATCTAATAATGTGTTAACATGCGATTTGTTCTCACAAGTTTTGAATGAAAATTATGCAAAGTTACAAGAAAGGGACGCAATAACATTGCCGAAAAAAAGTGTACGGTTTATATAATTCTTCATTATAATAATTGGCATACCAAATAAATCAAATCAATGGAAAGATAATTATTGATTAGGCATAAATACCAAGCATCCTTTTGGTAGCCTTTAGGCCTAATTAATGGAAGAATAAAAAATTTTACGATATTCATTATCATACATATATATACATAGAACTTGCTATATAAAAGAAATTCCAATAAGTTGCTATTATTGTTCTAATAACTAATTCTAAATTTTTATCCATTGTTAAACTCCTTCGACTATTGCTAATTTCTTTGAACCCATTTCCGATGAAGGTTCATCGGTTTGATGGGTTTGTCGCAAGTTCCGAGTTAAAATATGACACCATTCCATCCGTATAATAACGAGGGTAAATGATTAAAATCATTGTGACCCATAAGATCAAACTTCCAACATTTGAGTTTATGATAAGTAAATCCATCAAAAATTTTGACCTTGAAATCCTGAGTGTTCTAGTAACCGCGTCAGTGCAAATGATCAAAATTCCGAGGCTTGACATTAAAGTTCCAAATATCAAGTATTTATTCATTTCAATGAAATATTGAATTCGAACGATTGCCCATCGTCCTGATGGCGAACCTTGATTCCGTATATTAGAAAGTAAATTCTTTAGCCTTTTTTCATTTCGAATTCCAAGCAAGAAGATAATAAGTAATTCGATAGCAAATATCAATTGAATAATATTATCAACGAGTATAATATCATGACTCGCAAGTAATCTCGCCAATGGGAATATAATCATAGAAATAAAGACCCAACCGACATAAAATTTAAATTCCCACGATTTCATAAAAGGTTTGCCTCCTATTTGATCGGCCAAATGACTCCAAAATGCTTGTAAGAGAACCAAAGTACCGGATTGTAAAGCAAAGCTACAGGCTAACATATACTCGGTAATCATCTTTAATATTATATTTTCATTCGACCAAATCTGTACTTTATGACCGTTAACAATAATAAATGCTGGCTTGGGAATTATTATACCCGAGGAAGTATCTACTATGTTACCTTCCTTATATTTTACATATGTCCAAACAAGATCAAATACCTAAAGGACAAAATGCGAAACAAAAAAAAAATATATATTATTTTCATTTTATTGACCAGATAAAAAAGGTTCAGGAAATTGAATGAACTACTTACAATTTGAGTAGGCAACATCAAGAGAATTAATAACGTTATGTTTGACTTTAAATCGAATTTACGTATTCTATACCATCGTAGACTAGCAAATTTGTCGACTGACCATACCCGCTGGAGAAACCATAACCAAACCCACCCTTCAATAATTGCTCTCTCTAAATGAAATAAGGTCGCTTTTAAGATTCTGAAATTAATTCACAACAAGGTATGAATTTGAAAGACAGGATGCCTTACCAATATATGAGAAATCACTTAAGGTATAGAATACAACCATTTTTTTTTTATTTCTTTTGTCGAAGGAGTTGTTGTTGTCGTTTGTTGTTTATTGACAGTCTCTTGAAATTTCTTGATTTATACGGAATTCCTGTCTTTTTATTGTTTTCGGGCATAATATAAATTTAATAAAAGAAAGTGATATTTTACGTTTAAATATTTAAACGAATTTTTTGATTGATTTTTCAATGTGATGTGGATAGATACATCAGAACACCTCGCTTTTAATTTATTTATTTGATGGACAGATCGGTAAATTGAGTATTAAGTTTAGTTCTTTTCGCCGAAATTTCTATCAAAATCTTTCGGATAATATACAATACTTCTAAAAAAAGCCGAATTAAATTATTATGTAATTTAATATAATTATAAAAGTCAATTACTTTCCAAATTGGGTTCATTTCCCGAGATTTACTCGCATAAGGTGGCGATCAGGAAAATCGCGATTTTTGTAGTGATGATTTTTAACGCTTTATGTTGAAAGTATCAAAAGGTTCACAAATAACCGTTTCTTTAAAGTTATGATTCCAACTTTATCATACGAAATTTTAGTAGAAAACATGAAGGTACCATTACTTGTTTGGATTGAATCTAAACCAACTATAGCGATCGATACGTTTTTTTCACAAACGAGCTTTGTGCAATCATAACATGATAGCAGACGAATGAGATTCGATACTTTTTTTTTTTTTTTTTTGATGTAGTTCGAACCTTCCCCCGTATTATGTCATTATATCTGCCTTTTTCATATCTTCCGAAAGATCATCAAAATATTGTGCGGTCGTGCGAATCTTCCGCGATATGAACCATGTTTAATTTACCTTTTTATGAATATGATATCGACACGGTGAGAGATGATTCGATGACAATTGTCTCGATAACATTTTCCGAAATATAGGAGCCAGTTAGGAGTTCGAGATTTCCCCTTTTTTTGACCGACCCTCCCATATGTAAAAGTGAAACAAATAAACTAAGACAAGTTTCAAATTTTAACCTTTAAATCCCCGAAATTTTGGTGTTTACAGTTCTCTTTCTAAATAAGCGATAAAATTAAAAAAATTTGCGGAAAATCATGTGTGATATAATCTAATAAATGGAGTGGTTACACGAACGAATAATTTAACTTTCATTAATAAATAAAAACGTAGAAAGATAAATTGACCCAGTTTATTAACACTCTTTGATCGACATGTGATCATAAAGAAAAGTGGCAGTCGTGTTCTTGGTGATGTTATTCTTCACATTGGAAGAGGTCGACGGATAGTATCACGACTATTATAATATTCGTGAAGCCATGCATAAAAAAGATGATTTCATTCAAACTACTTTTGACAAATATAATGACTTGGATCTTCGTGAGAATATTTACTTAAATTGGCTAGATTTGCTAGAAAAGTAGTTCCACGTGAACGAACACCGATCATTATTTTAACGCATTAATTTAGAATAGTTTTAATTCATATTGTTAAATTGAGAATTATTAATGTATTCATTATAATTTCAAACAAAAAATAAAATTTAATTTATTTTATCTCTTTTTCTGAAAATCTTTCAGATGTGAAGTTTGAATCTCATTAAATTGAGTTTCTTATATCTACCAAATGATTTTCTTTTCTTTGTAATTAATCGTAGTTTTGATTCTTTGATATCCAATGTCATATTAAAATGGTGACAATTAAATAAACCTTCAAAGCATTTATAATACAATAGATTCTAATTATAGCAAACGAGGGCAATATAAATAGAATTCTTCATGTCAAAAATAACCATCTTGTAAAAATAGTCGGATAGAATAAACTATTTCATGGTTGCTTTAAGCTAGAAATCCACAAATTGATGGTAAAAATGTCCGCTTGTAATTTAGCATTTCTTCAAACCGTGTAACATTTGAAGGATCAAACAATTCATAGAAAAAAAAATAAAGTAATATTTTCTTTTTATTATTCAAATTATTATCTATTGCTTTATGTGTATGATAACCAAAAGGAAATTTCTTTGAATTTTTTTTTGATGTATTTGGAAAGATTCTCTGATGATCGTATAAACCAATTTGCAAATTCTAATTAGGTTTTATAACTTTTTAGAGAGTAACGATTCTTAATCCAGCGTTCACGAATTGATCGGTGATATTAAATAAAATGTTTTAATATAACTCTTGCATTTGAAAAACTTACTTTAACCTTTAATATACATATAAATTCAAATTACTTTGTAATATATATAATTCATTATATTTCAATAGTAAAATTTGACACTTTGCGTTACATTACATTTAGTTTTACATCCATAAATAGCATAATTATATGTTATATAATTAATAAAAACTAATTAATTCTAAAATCTAATTCAGATAAGAGTTGTATTTTATAAAAACTTTAAATTAGAAAATTATACTAAGTACTTTTCATTATAATTTATAGTTGAAAATCTGATTTTTTATCATATATATTAAAATTTGAAAATCTATTATTATAATAATTAATAAAATGACTAGCAAAAGAGACCTCCGAGGAATTTTTACTTTCTGAGAAAATGAATTTGATCGACATAAAATTACCAGTTTATCTAGTTTATCTTTTAGGACAAAATAACGATCAAATTTATATTTGAAGGTAATACACATTTTTTTATTTCGTACGACCATGCATAACTTTAATAATATTGACTATAAAGAAAATAACTCAAACTTTAATTTCGATTGAAACAATATGAAACGAATGAATTTATGCAATATATAACTTAAAACAATTTTTGTTTTATCTAACTGTACTTATCATAATAAAAAAGAATGTTTCAAAAAAGTTGGATTTGAAACTTTTCTTGTTAAAACATTTAGAATTTAAAGGTTTAGAAAAGAAAAACAACCGGAATTTGTTTTAATAGGACATTTATTAGCTTTCTTTAATAATAATAACAATAATCAAGAAAATAAAAGCTTTAATTATCAATTTGATTCTAATATTTTTTTGTAAAAATACTTACCTTAAACTTGTTAGCATCAAAGTAAAAATTTAATAGCTATTAAACATTATTTATTAACTCATCTGGTAGAATGGCAACATAGAAAACATTTTAAAGTATTATCTCATATTTTTATAAATCAAGAATTAGCTATAAAAGTTTATAATTTTATAAATAATTATGTAAATATTTATGGATTTCTTTATCAGATCATCATATATAAACAGACTTTTTAGCAATTATTTTTATTACTAACTGAAGAAAATTATTCTAGGATTTATGAGAATTTTGTTATTATAAGTAAAAGATTAGATAAATATACATCTATTATATGAACGCTTAGCAATAGAAAGGGAAAAAACTACCAAAAATTTTTTACTTTATATGCTAAATATTATTTTTTAGTAAAATAAATCAGATTTAATATTAATTCAAAAATTTTTAGTAGTTTCCTTTCTTTCTATTACAAAGTACTTATATTATATAAGAGTTTTATTAGACTTTGAAAGAATTATACACTGCATATTAAATTTATAACATTTGCTACAAATTAATGTGATATTTGTAAAATACAAAAAAAATAATACTAACATAATATTAATCTTATTTTTAATGCATAAAGCAAATTTTATCAAAGAGAACATTTAAAAGTTATTTGTAATACTTAGACAGGTCAAAATAAGAATAATCTTTCTTTATTTTTCTACATTTTCAGTAAATACTAAAATATTCTTTTAAAAAACTAGAATTAACATAATAAATAATATTAAATAAATAATAAATAAATCTATCAAAATAAAATTAATTATAGTTTATTATATAAAGGAAATAAGTAGTTTTATTATAATTTTAAATCATTTTTAAAGCATATTTTTAAAGATTTATTAGTTTTTAAAAGTATTAATAATTTTTGTTTAAAAGTATAAACTGAAAAAGTATTATTCAAATAAAGATAGAAGGTAATTTTTTTATTTGATATTTTAAAAACAAGAATTTTAATTTCATAACTCTGATTACTATATTATCATTTAAATCTTTATTATTAATACATCAAAAAATTTATATAAAAATATTTAAAATTTGTTGATGAATTATTTTAGAATATTACTTTCATAAATCATAAATAAAAATCAATGTGAAATTTTTTTCTTGATATATATTATTCTAATTTTAGATTACTAATCTTTTTTTCAAAAAACTTTTTATTTGAATATTTCAATAATTTATTATATTTGTATAATTAAA
>CAJVPQ010000773.1:0-23442 GCA_910591825.1 Funneliformis caledonium
TTTAATAAAATTTTATTTATAAATTATAATAAATATTAAATAAAAATTATAAATATAAATAATTTACCAACTAAAAGTTCATTAATTATTATTAAAAATTTTATATAGTAGTAAATTAAGTTTAAATAAAAATGTAAAAAATAAATAACTTACTCCCTATAATATTATTAATTATTAAATATTTTTTGAATAATAGTTTAATTAATTTAAATTATATAAATTAAATATAATAAAATTAAATGGTTTACAATCTAAGTATTATCATCATTAAATCTTTTTTAAAAAAATATTAATTATTAAATAATTATATAAATAAATAAATAAATAATAAAATTATTACCATTTAATTCTTCTAATGTATGATTATCTGAAACTGACTATATTATAATATTAATTTTGAGAAAATTTTGGAATTAATTAATATGGTTTATAGTAAAATCTAATATTTAGACAATTTATAAATATTTTTACCATTTAGTTGAATAATTATTGAGTATAGTTAATTAAATGATTATTATATTTGTTGATTAATTATATTTTCTATTGTATTTACCTTTATCACTTGAAACTAATACTATAATGTGGAGCTGATTCCGCTCTTTCGGACGAATGCGGATGCGGCAATTCAGATGGACCCTTCAGCTAGTCACGGCGATAACTTAATAAATGATATATCACAACTAAAGCAGTACAGTATAATAACTAGCGGTGAACCAACCTAATCTTGTTGGTAATTAATAAAAATAACCAATTGTAATAATTCGAACCGGAAAATTTTTTTGTTCTAATTAGATAAAAAATAATTTTTTTGGTTGTTTTCAAATTTTCTTTAAAAATAACTATCATCGCTTAAAAATTACGAGGCACAGCGATTTTATCACATTATCTTAAAAAGTTTTTGAAATTTTATTTTTAAAATAAAATGTCTTTAAATTATTGATATTTTGTGTAATGAATTAAGTGTTTGAAGTCCCTGAATAATTGCATTACTAGTTGTCTGATAAGTACGAAAAATTATGAGCGTTTTGGTAGGGTGTATGTTGTATAATGATAAAGGAACGTAATAGTACTGATATACATGTACATATGTGACGCTCCTCGTAAAAAATAATTGCTAGATATTCGGTCATATTTTACTTCATATAAAGTTTATACTGCGTCATCAATTTGTGTAAGCACAGAATCTTATTTTTAGCTACTTGATATAATCTTTTTTGGCGATATTTTCAGTTGCACTTCGCATAAGAATTTTTTTTTTCGTCATTAATTTATTATATATTTACTGCTCCAGTACTTGTTTATAGAAAATCATAATGTTTTACCAAATCCGCTAAGAAAATTACTTCGCCTCTCAGTTTTTACTGTGGCATCGATGGAGGTATTTTTGGAAACTAAATTCAAACCGGTTTGGTTTTTGGTTAGATAAAATCTCTTTTAAATAATTTTTTTTTGATTTTTTATTACTGACGCGCCAATTATTGGATGTTAAATGGATGCGAATATCATTATAAGTATGAAATTAGAAATCATTAATGCAAGTATAGCATCATGCGTTTTTACTTCAACAAGAAGATGCCATTAAATATTTAACATCGGTAAATATTTATGAAAGATTATTTGAAATAAATTTGATGAATAGTCGCAATATGTTAATGACGAAAAAATTATTTTTATTTATCAATTATTTCCGATTATCTATAAGTTTTTTATTTGTGACGTATAAATTTGAACCAATATTAATAGTAATTAGTACATCACAAAATCCTTTTACAATACTATTTTCTCTTAATATGTATAAGAGAATATTTTTTCTGCGTGAAATCCAAGATCATAAAAAATAAAATAAAATAAAACATAATATATTGGATTCGGCTAAGACAGCAATAAAATAATTCCGTCATATACCTTCCTAAATCCATGATTTACTATTTAATAAGCTCCTACTAAAATAATAAAATGATGACAAGTTTATTTCGTCTTTAACCAACATTTGATTTATTGCTTATACTATACCTTAAACTTTCTTTTAAAATTATTTAATTTATTCTGTTTAGGATAGTATAGCCGCTCATATGGGTCATTTTATTCAAATTTGGTTTTAATAGCCCATATTATTAGCATTAAATTTTTGAAAGTTAAACCAGAGAATTTAAAGCATTAAATTCAATGAAAGTGTACATGTAACTAGGATTGAAGTATATTAATCTTTAAAGAGCGTTAAAGGATCGGCTTGTAAACTTTTTATATGTTAATAACGAAATTAAAAATTAGAGATTTTTTTCAAATTCAACTTTACGAATTGCAACTTTTAAAATTAAAAGATTTATAAATATATAAAATATTTCATCAAACATAGGTAATCAAAATGTTACTAAAATAAGTTATTGCTCAGTTACAAATGAAAAATTTTACTCATTATCTCGGTTTGACCGTGCAATACCCGCGATATATATTACTATGTGAAATACGAGACAATATCTTGATATTTTTTTGGGGCTTTTACGTCTCACAATTTCGCATGTTGAGAAAATGGTCAAATATAATTTATATATATGTGTATCAAACCATTATCGCAAAAATCAAAACCACAATTGTACTTTCCCTTCCTTACTCGGTGAAAAATTTTAATTATTAATTGTCACAAAGTAAAATGGCAACATCTCTCGCCGAAATAAAATTATTTCTTTTTTTTCGATGACCGCATTACATTGAATATAATTCCGCCCGTAAAATGATAATTTTAGCTCAAAGATGAATTAGGTTTGTCTTAATAGATCAATTTCAACCAGGATCATAATTAAAAAACCTTCTGCTAGGTTTTTTTACAATTTGTTGATAAATATAAACGTAAAGAACTGCATACGATAATAGCCACATCCTCAATAAATTCGTTAACTGGAAAAGAGCTCTTACGAAATTTATTTATTTTTTTATTTTGTCATTTTCATGACGTGATGTATTAAAATCTCTCCTTTGTATTAGTTGCATCATTTCGTTCTTTATAGGAACTGTAGTGAACTTCAAAAGGCAAGTTGCAGACTAATAGAGTGAATAAAAAGCTTAATTTCAGTAACAGTTAACTATGTGGATCAATGGGTTTACCATTTAAAATTATATCTGACAAGAATATAGTGAATAAAAAGCTTAATTTAAGTAACAGTAACTATGTGGATCAATGGGTTTACCATTTAAAATTATATCTGACAAGAATATTTATGGTAGTTTCTATGTAATGCTATATAAAAAACACATTGAAATAAACTAGTAAAACAAGTTAATAAAAAAATGATTCTAAAAAAAGAAGAGTGTAAGTAAGAACAATGAGATTTGAGGAATGTGCGTTCAAAATTTATGCGAAAAATAAAAAAATTTGGATAACATTGGGTATAAATTTTGGTTGTTTGACAAATGGACAATTTTGGACACATTTTCGTGTGTTATCCAAAATATTAAACAGCTTTTTCATAATTTGCAGACACTCGAACAATTTATAAAGAAATCGTTTCTTTAGAATTCGTTTATTTCTTTTCTATTTGTCTTAAACGCGTTAACATTAAAGTTGTTAAAAGAGAAAAATTGAATGGAAATAAACATTAAAGAACGTGAATTTTGTCAAAACATCTTACAATAGGCGTTACACTAATCTGTTAACATGAAAAGTAAAACAGAGTAATAGTAGTATGTAATGATATCTCAAAAAAATTTTTTAATATTTATTGTATTAGAAATTTTCATTATTGATGTTACTTCCATTAGAAATGTTTATTTTTCTTCAGTTAATGTAAAACAAACTTATGTGCTCGTCGGAGATAGAGTAATTCTCAAAGATTTATTTTCTAAAATATCTTATAGAACTTTGACTTTTGAACAAGCAAACTTTATTTTGCTGAGAAGGTTATTAAAGTCAAAATTTTCACATTACTCTGTTCTTAGTGGTGCAGTAAATGACCTTAATAAAATAGGGAGGCCTGAGGCGTAATTAAACCAACTGCTGCTTCAGCAAGAAAAAAAATAAATTTCATAAAATCCAAAATAAAAGCAAAAAAAAAGTACCTTAAGAAAAAATATATATATTTTTTGTTCGTTGCGATACCAACTAAAAAAATAAAGCATACTGCGTACTTCCGAAACGATCCAAGCCTAAAAAGAATAACGTTAATAATGAATAATTGCAAAGAAAAAATGAAATAAAATTTGCATTATCACTGCGGCACAAAATCAAAAATAAAACCCAACCCAAAAAGTAGTAAAAAAAAAAAAATTAAATTCTGATATAAAATACATTATGCCGCTTATAGGTTTTCAAAAATTGAAATAAAATTTTTATGGTAAAATTTTTAGAATAATACATAAAGTACATGTAAAATATAAATAGCGTAAAAGCATTTGTTCGGTCTTATTTTAATTTGTGAAAATATAACATTTGGTGAATAATAATTTTCTTATAAATATATATATATATTTTTTGGTGAATATATTTTGTTTTTTTTTGCTTTCATATTGTGACTTTGCACCATTATAAAGTCGATTAGAATCGATTAATCATAATCGAACATCGAATCTTTGAATCGAAAATCTAGAAACGATTAATCGATTTTATACGCAAAAAAAGATGGTAGCCTAATTTGCCATATGAATCGATTCCAATCCAAACCTCCAAAAGAAATACATATATTATCTCTATTATATTCTTAATATATATAATTAAATTTAACTAACTTTTCTTTAGCAAACAGAAAATCACATGCGTGCCTTATTTTGAAAAAATTTCAGATAAAACTTTGATACATTATATATCTATTATTATTAAAGATAAAATATACACTCGCTAAACTAATCCAATAGAAAATTATTCCCTAATTATTTCCGATATAAAACTAGATAAAACAACATATCAATTAAAATTTGAATCTTTTCAATATACTCTTTGGTATTTTTGTCTTATTATATGCATCATCAATATCTATAAATTTTCTTTTGTTGTAAATGATATCTGCTCGTTCTGGACCAACTCCTTCCACTAGCTCGATATCCCTTTTATCTGCGTTATTTATATCCAAAGAGCCTACATGAGCATACGTTAACGCTCTGCCAGCATAGGGCCCAAAATATTCAACCCAATTGGATTTATCTACATATCCGGTGTTTTTTGGAAGACTGAAGTAATTTATTTTCGTTGTAGTATAGAATAAGAAAAAAATCCATTGGTGATGATGATTTTTCCCGTTCTTTTTGGAAATCAGTCTCGTTAAGAATTTTTTTCAACTTTTTATATTGATGCACTTCGTTTGGGTTTGGGATGTTCGAATTCAAATCTAATCCAAGGAATGCGTCACAATACGGTGCTGAGACTCCGTTGATTATACAACGTTTACCTTTACGAACATCAAAAATACCATTATCACATTTAATTTCTTTTTTATTTCCAGTATAATTTGCCGAATTTGTGTCCTCTGGTGATTTGCAATTTCCAATTCAAGATGATGATTTATAAATTGAAATTCATCACTATTCAATCTTGCTCGAGTGTGAATTTTTGCAATTGTTGTTACCTCATTGTCATTCACCATTCTAGATTTTAATGTCCGGAAAGATGCAACAAAATGCTCAAAGTGTTGCCAAAATTGAGCACCTGGTGGTCTTTTTGGATTTAAATTTGACTTATGGTCACCATAATCACAAAAACACCAATCTCGATGCACAGGATCTTCACCATCGGAAGATTGCGTTAGTATCCAAATCCAGATGTAAGGAGCAATCAGGTATCCAGATTGAGTTTCACCTATTCGTTTGTAGCTAATCAACCCTGGTCAAGCAACTTCTCCAGGGTACTTACTCGTACAGTACCAGGGATAAATTTATCAGATTCCATGAGTACTCGAGTTAACATCGCCCGACCTATAGCTCTACAGTCACTTGGAGAAAATTGAAACGCCTCACTGTACCTGTCACGAAGTCTTTACGTAAATCGTTCATTATATCATTTACATTAACTTTTTTAATATCGCATTTTTCCAGGATCACTTGTAAAGCTTCGAGAGCCCTTCCGAGCCCTCCACAATCATCCACTAAAATTTTGGTTATATGATCTGTCATTTCAAAGACTGGAGTCACATTATTATTATTACAAATTGTCGGAGGGATCAATGAGGCAATCGGTAGTTCTACGCACTTGCGGTGCGTAATTTTTAGGACCTCGATAGAATTAGTTGCCATTGTAGTACACAGTGTAATCACGAAAGCACCACTCAAATCAAGATCGTGTATATTAGTCAGAGTCCGGAAAAAATCTGATGATTGATCATTCCCATCATTAATCGAATGTAATCCATCGACAATTAAAAAAATCGTAGCGTCTTTCATTTCAATCTCTTCATATTTGGCTAATAACTCGAACATTTGCCATGGTAATGGTGCTTCATATTCTGCAATTATTAATTCATGATGTTTTTCCAGAAGTTGTTGTTTAAGAATTCTAGTTCTAATTGCACTATATGCTTCTTTTTCCACACCATAACTTAAGCTATTACCGTTTTCGAAGCTGATATTGAATACCCATGCGTTTCTAATTCTTCCTTTTAGTTTCAGGTCTTTGGAATCTGATAAACATGCGAGCGTCATATTATAAAATTCTTCTGCGTTTCGTGACTTTCCGGTACCAGCACCAGAAAGAAAGAGATAAATTGGTATAAAAGATTTATCAACGACTCCCCCAAGGTAATATTCGTAATGCATTCTAAGTTTATTCCTCAACTTTTCATGTAAGCCTTGTCCTGGCTGATATACCCATTTCTTACCGACACCATAAAGCAGAGGATTTTGATTTTTTGTATTGCAAACCTGTGAGAATAATGAAACACTGGTTAGGTCCATGAATTTCAGTACTTCGAATTGTTGAATATATACCTTTAGGAAAAGCGTCTATAATTGCTTTTTTGCGGATTTTCTGAATACTAAACAAGAGATTTAAAAGTTACGAGTCAAGTTCGAGTTGACCAATCATTACGACGTAAATGCTTACCTTGATGTTCATCTAAATTGGGTTAGGAGACCAAAAAGCAGCTAGTTACTTGACAAGACATGTTACGCGTTTATGATCAATCGATATGGTGCAAAAGCTTACCGGTGTTAACTGATAATCCAACTATAATTCGAATATTGCTTCCTGCGTCATCAGTAAAAACATCTCCAACCTTTTCTGCTTCATTTTCTATTCTATCGTCCAAACTTTCATCAAGAGAAATATTTCTATTATTTTCGAGATTAATTCTCCAAAGCACAAGACATATAGCTTTTACGTTAGGAATATTTTCTGCAATAATTTTTTTAAGATCGTAAATATCATTGTCTACTCCTGCGGTAACTTTGAAAATAGATTTATTGTTTCTAGTAATGCACTTTTTTCGTGTACCGATAATTTCAACAGTAGACATTTTGAAAGAAGTTAGATAAAAATAAGAAAAATAAGAAAGACAAAAGAATAGAATAAAAATTATTTTATTTATCCAGAAAATAAATAAAATCTCCGGGTCACTGGATTCAGGACCACGTGTATGGCGCAGCCCGATCCCTATTGATTCGTTTCAATAAAAATTCCAATTAAAAAAAAAATCCAATTTAAAATTATCTTTCTATATCTCTCTCTCTCTCACAATTAAAATTTCAATTAATTTAATTTAAAAACAATTATTAAAAAGAATTTAAATAAAAATTCAAATGAAAATAATTTGCCAATTAAAAATTATTGCGATTAAAATATATAATAGAAAAATATCATGTGGTTACATGAAAACTAACTGCGATGAATTATTTGTCCAAGAATGTGTTACTCCATTTTTCTTACAAACGCAAATATACTAAGCTTTTTACAAGTAAACATTTTTTTTTTTTTTAGCTAAATCATAAAAATTATTAAGCGATTAGAGCGTTCTCAAGTACTTCAATTAATAGACCAATATATAATCTTATTGGCTGAAAAACTATCATAGAGTTTCTTATTTCGATGAATATTCAGAAAGTTACAAAATACCTTTTTTTTTAAATGATTTACAATTGATAGAGTATGCTCAACCGATAAATATTACAAATATTAAAATAAATATTGTTGTTGTATAGCAGCTTTATTAAGTGTCAATAGTTGGTTATGCTATTGCAACAAAAGTTGCAAGTTCGTAAAACCATTAAAGGGAATGGTATTGAAAGTTGAAATTGGAAGATTTTCATTTTTGGAGGATTTCTTATTAGGCATGGCGAAGATTATTAGGAAAAAAATTTTTTAATGTCAAGTTTATAATTCTATTGATTTTTTCATTGATTGTGATACTTGAGCACAATGCATAACCAGCTCATTGAGGGAGATGCTTGAGAACGCTCCAAGTTGTTTAATATTATACGTAATTAATTTATGAAAGTTATATATTGTTGACCCAAAATAAATATTTATCGCAGTAATCGATCACGTTATTCACTGTGATTTGTACCACTGTAATATTCGGGGAGAATATCTTCCGTTGATCTAATTTCGTCATTTTCGTCATGACATAATCAATTTTACAAATTTATCCGAATTTTTTTTTTTTAAAAAAAAAAAATGGATGCAAATAACCATGAAAATGAAACTCAAATCGATAAATTCAATGTCTCAGAAAAGAATTATTCTTATTACAATCAACCATTTTCTGAATGGGTGCCCTTTGATAGATTCACAGATATAAAAGAAATTGGATAAGGAGGATTTGCCAAAGTGTATTCCGCAACATGGATCGATGACAATTCGGAATTTAAAAAGCAAGATGATGGAAGTTGGAAAAGATCGGATCCTATTCCGAAGAAAGTTGCTTTGAAAAGGTTAAATGGATCACGAGACATGTCAGCCAAATATTTTAGTGAGGTATTTTTTTTATTTACTTTTTTTATATTATTAAATAATAATATTTCTAATTTGCTTAAATTTTCATTAAAAATAACTAGCTTAAAGCACATTGGGATTTTTATAAAAGATATCCTTCCGCATTAAAATTTTATGGGATAACTAAGGATCCAGAAACCAAAGATGTTATTATGATCATAACATTTGCAACTTATGGAAGTTTGAGAAGTTATCTTTCAGATAATTTTAACAGAATATTTTGGGAAGGTAAAATTTGGAAATTATATGATGTAGTTGATGATCTTTATAATTTACATAGTTTAAGATATTGTCATGAGGATTTTCATAGTGGAAATATCTTACAAGTTGCACTATTTTCTTATATTTCTGATTTTGGATTATCAGGACCAGCAAATAAGCAAAAATCTGATGACAAAATATATGGAGTATTACCGTATTTCGCACCTGAAGTCTTGAATGGAGAATTATATACTTTAGCTTCTGATATTTATAGTTTTGGTGTAATCATGGCTGAATTGTCATCTGGGAACCCTCCATTTTATAATAGGAAGCATGATTATAAATTATCCTTAGATGTTTGTAATGGACTTCGCCCAGAATTTGGAAAAGGAACTCCAGAATTTTATAAGAAATTGACTTATAGATGTATGGATGCAAATCCAAATCAAAGACCAAAAGCCGATGGATTAAAAGAAATATTGAATTTTTGGATAAATCTAACAAATATGGATATTATGGAAATGAAATAAAGGAAGCATTTGAAGAGGCAGATAAAGATATACCAAATATTTCAATTTCACTCGAAACGAATCCTAATGTTATATATACAAGTAGAACATTTACATTTAAAAATTTGACAAAACCTATTAATTCGTCTCTTATCACCTCATATCTTGAAAAGGATGGGAATAACGAAGGTAATATATACTTAACTTTTTTTTATTTCGATAACGAAATATTAATTTCAATGCATTTTAACAGAATTTCAAGATTCTCAATTAATTGAATTAGGAATTCCTAGCTCATTACAATTAAGAGGTAATATGACATATCAATATTTATAATTGCAATTTTAAATATGAACTAATATAGATTTATCTATAATTGTAGACGTCAATTAAGTGCCTACAAAGTTATATAGCGAGATGAGGTTTAACATTTGCAGTAATTAATTTTAAGTCTTAGGAATTCTCATATTTGAACTACACCTAAAAGGTTATAGGGAGAATTTTATATATAATCAAATAGTATTTACTTTTTTATTATTAATAAATTATATATCCTAGCATCAAGTAAGCTAACTATTTAACCCATCAACTTGTTCAATACGATGAGAGCTTTCATAGAATTATTTTACTAAAATTTTACTAAACCTGGATTTTTACAGTTGCAAATATTAAAATTTATGGTCAGTCTATATGTATTTAAAAGGGGGATATTGATAGAAAATGACAATCTTCCGAAAGTGGATATTTGAAAATTTAAAGATTGCAAAAATAAATATCTTTAACATTAAAAATACGTTAACAAAAATAATAAATAATTTTCTTTAACTAAATAATAGCATCACAATTTACCATTTATTAATTTTAATACTATATAACTGATGATATCCTGACAAGTTGAAATTGGCCATAAAGAACGGATTACAGAATTTCAATATGAAAATAAAGAATAGAAACTTGCTCAATGAATACAAATACAAAACTGAAAAACCAGTATATCAAATATGCAAAGTAGGTGTTGTTCAAGAAGATTTGTGAATCATATCTATGCTAATTTGTGATGATATCTTTTTGGAACGTGGTTAGATCAGCTGGACCATTCAAGTCAAGCTGATCAAATCCATATCGACAAATCCATCTCCTCTCACACTTGGTTTATCGAGAAATTAAGTAGAATAACCGCACTTTGTTAAATCTTTCTTCTTGAATAAATAAGGAAAATCAGCTGTTTCATTGGTTGACTCATACTTTGGTTGGTTTTTATCTTATTTCATTTCGTTTTTTTATTTTTGTATATTTTCATAATTCTTGATTACTAATCAGTTCGTGTACTTTCATTTTTCTCTAGTATACTTTTCATCTTCGTCTCCGGTTCAGTTATTTCATTTCTTTTTGGCACTTGGTATAATTTCTCATTCTCGTCTTTGATGTCTCCGGTTCTATTAACATCTTTATTATTGGTTCATCTTTAATTTGCGATTTTCAGATGATTTTTCATTTTTTGGTACCTTTATTGATTTTATTTTAGGAATTTTTTATTTTTTATTTGATTATATTCAGGAGCTTTTTTCTGAGTGATTTTCTTTTTGGATCACATGATGGACTCTGTGAACAATATTTGCCGCATGGTGCGGTGAATAAATTAATTCTAACATTTGTTCACTTTTATTTATATATTAAATTTTTTAGGTTAGATCTTATTTGCTTTACATATCATAGGACCCTATTTGGAATCATTTGTCTTCATACTTGGTCAGGTTTAATGGTCAATTAACAAAAGTTGATACTTCTACTAATAAAGCGGACCTTATGGAATAGAAGTCGAGTAAAGCTGTTCATTAGGTAGTTTAAGAATTTAAAAGTCCCATTGACGAAGAGGTTGATACAAGCCTTCTTTCTTTAATAGTTATAAAAGTATTTGGAAAAGAATGCAACTCCCTTGTAATAAGGCGTGTGTTCAAAATATGTTAGACCTCAACATCCTAAAATAGAAATGGACGAAGATTATATCCTTCCCAAGTTAAATCAATATTTGGTAAGAAATTTTATTAATGATAATTATAAAACACTTATATAATAAAGGTTTATAATTTATATAGGATACAGAATCAATTGGCGAAGTACTAGCAGTTCAACATCAGAAGTATATTAATAAAATGTTTAGTTAGATAGCGAATAATGTAATTAATGTATATTTAAAAATAATGTATATTTGTTATTTACATTTTAATAAGGCACATGTTCGTTAAATATTTATTTAAAATACACAGTTATTTGTATATATGTTTTACTTGGGTTTTAAATAAATAATCTATAATAAATTTATTCGCGCAGAACTTATGTTGGGTCTGTGGAATTATGTAAAATTGTACAAATGGATTTTACAGAAATTTTTATATAGAACCGTATAAAAAAATAATTGTCGATGTATATGTCTCTCTAAGAGACTTTTAGAAGTCCAGTTATATGCATAGGCAGCAATTAGATTACAATATAAGAATTCTCATGAAGTCACGTTTAAAAATGATCTGAACAAGACAAAAACAAATATTTGATAAAATTAGAGGTAGAAATAAATACTGCCGATGAAACTCTTGGATTAAAAACTGAGATTAAGCTGAAAGTTGATTTTGATGACTCGCGGACTTTAGTAAAAATAGTAGATCAAGAAATTTATTTTATCAGCGGTCATTTGGTGATGATATGCAAAGATCGGTGTTAATTTTTTACTCAATGCGGACCGCAGCTTTGCTTATTATAAAGTATCTAAAGAGGAGGAATTAGAATAATAATAATAACTGGAGTAGATATAGGAGTAGCAGTAACCGCAGCTGCTGGCGTAGAAATAAATACAGTCATTTTGTTAGGAATCAGTAAGTCGGTGATCCAGTTATATCTCGAAATACATATTAATTATTTGGTATATGCTACTCGAATAATTTAAATTTTATAGGATTTCTTGAATGTTATATAAAATTAATCCATCAGTAATTTGAATGATAATTTTTCTTTTATGAAAATAATTTTTTAAGAACTCCGAATTTATTGCTTTATGATAAACGTAAAAAATAAAAATATTAGATGGCTATGAACCAAAATAAAAAAAAAACAAAAAATAATAATAAAAAAATTCATATCGAAACTAAGTCAGCTCGAAAAAGGTTATAATTTCTACGGCCCGCAGCGTTCCAACCAACCCGCCTGAAAAAAAAAAAAATAAATAAAAACTTTTTCAATGAAAAAGAAACGATTTAACCGAAAGAAATTACCTAAAAAAAAAAAAAAAGAAAAATTAATTTAATGAAAATATAAAATCAAAACAAGCGAAACTAATAAAAAGTAACTTTACCAATACATTTGATGCGCCAAATAAGTCGTCTAAATAAAGTAAAAAAAAATTATTTATTATTTTTTTTTTTTTGATTATCTTTTTGAAGATTATGAAATTATCTAAATATTTTTAAACACTTGGCTTTGTTATATCATATTCGATAGGTTACAATGATTTCTCCTTTTCTTTCTTGCAGAACGTTACTTCACCATCATCATAATGGCATGTAGAAAAAATAATAACCTTGTATTTGTAATAGTTATTTATCGTGGTAAATAACTAATATATTCATTGTTACTAACGCCCGTGATTATACAGGAACCGACAATAAATACTTCCTTAGTAATCATTTTTTTCCCTTCACTCTATAAAATTTACACAATTTAATATTGTTAATCCACATTTAGAATCTAAAACATCTAACAATTTTACTTTATCAAAAAACAAAACACAGAAAAGCAACGAAAAAATTGGCCCATGAAGTAGAGCACTATGGTATGTTATTATGAACATACAACGAAATAATGTTGCAGTACGAAAAGATAAAATATAAAATTATCTACAAACTTACGACATCAATTCAAAAACAAGAAATTAATGGATCAATGCAACAAATTCGAAATTATCCATCCATTACAAATTCCTCAAATTATAATTATTAACACAATTTAACACAAAATTTACGCTTCTATAATAACAATAACCAATATTTAATGAATGCCGTTTTCAAGGTGTTTTTAACTAGGCTTTGATTAACCATGAATATTTAAAACTTTTTATTAATAACTTTTACATTAATCGTTATTAGTAAATAATTCTAAAAATATCAATTATTTTAAATATAAAACAAATTTAATATGTTTGAATGTTTAAATAATTCATAAATAAAAAAATTTCCAGTACAATTTTCACAAGATCTTTCTCAGGTATTACGTATCATTGATATTTTCTCAAAAATATCAATATTTCGCAATAATTGTTTGAAAATTAAATTTTTTATCAATGAATTATTTACACATTGCATAATTTCAATGGATTTATTTTATTCATTCAAATTGATAGATTCAACAATTATAAATTTATGGCTAAATAAAATTTAGTTCACATTTTGAAAATAGCATTTGCTAAACACTGGTACATTTTTTTTATTCTTATATTATCTATTTATCAATTTACTAGTAATGAATGTGAACTTTCTGATGTTCATTTATATTCAATTTGGATTGCTTTTTTCCGCGTTGAATTAGAAATACTTGTCGTTTCTTAGCTTTTAAAAATGTAAAATTTATAATATAAATTAAACTGAAGAACGTAAACAAAATAGTATCAATAAATTACCTTCACTATTTGTACTATTTGTATATGTTACATTTTTACAAGGTATAATTATTGACTCTTATTTAAATATCGTGCCAATGATGATGCATAATAGTTACATAGATACTGTTTTGTAATTTAACATGTAATAACCTACACAAAAAATTCTTCAAGAAAAAATAGAAATGTAAAAAAGTTTGTAATAAAAATTCATCGGGGTATACAATGAGATAAGCCTGTTATTCCATACTTCGTTACGGATTACTTAGTTATATGATAATCACATGCGTTTACGCGCATGTGACTTATATATATAACCCTGAATAACTTCACTACGCTTGGAATTAACTTATTATTTATAAATTTCCGGATATTATTAAAATGGTTAGCAATAGTATATTCTATATCTTTTTTATTTCGAATGTGAATATGTTTTTTTAAACAAAATTTAATTAATGCTAAAGTTACCATTACGTAATTCTTTAATAATGATACATTTCATTACATAATGATGGGGAAGAATTTTAATTTGGAAATAAGAAAATAGGAATTTAATTTTTAATTAAATTCATATTAGGTTTAATTAGATTGTTTTTACTTTATTAATGATATTTTTTAAAAAAAAAAGTTTAAAAAAAACTTCAACTGTATAGTAAAATTATTTTTTTAAAAAAAATTCGTCGCTTCTAAAAATAATTTAAAAATAGAATTTTATTTTTTTTTAAAAAAAAAAAAAATTCAACATAGCAATAAATTTTTTTAAAAAACCTCGACTCGTCACTCAAAATAAATTATAAAAAATTAAAATTATTACAATTCTTTTCAAAGATTCGTAAACAGCATCATTTCTAAAAAAAACTTAACCGCCGCAGTATTTTGATTGACGCTCTTTTCAAAATGTCATTGTATGACAACGTAATGACCCAGATTGTGTAACATTTAAAGAAATAAAATAAAAAGGTGGCAAGTCGAAACTTGTGCTGATCATTTAATTTTCTCCGGCGGAAATACACTTTTTTTTTTTTTTTTTTTTAAAAAAAAAAAAAAAAGGTATTAAAATGACAAAAGGTTCTTCATTAAAACAAGATTTGAGATTCTTAATCAATAACCCAAAATATAGTGATATAGAAATTATATGCAAAGATGAAAAGAAGTTACATGGTTGTAGAGCTATTTTAGCCGCAAGATCCGATGTATTTGATGCATTACTTTACAATGGAATGAAAGAAAGTTATGAGAAACAAATTTCATTCTCAAAGATTAATTCTTCAGGAATGGAAGTTATATTGGAATATGTTTATACAGGATTTGTTAAAGAGGAATCTTTAACCAAAGAAAATATCATTGAAGCTTTTATTGCTGCAGATTACTTTCAACTGCCGGACCTTCAAGATTTTATTATAAAGAGCAAAAATAATTATTCACCTGAATTGTTATCTGCAATTGTTGATGCAATTCCATTGACGGAAGATAATAGTCTTTACAATCTGTTAGTTGACGCAGTATCAGCAATTCCGTTAAATACAATTGAATTTGGCCGGTTATCTCCTAAAGCACTTCAGGTTCTTTTATCATGTACTTATAAAAAGGAAAAACACTTTGTAACCCCAGAATATGAGGTTTTTCGATATTGTGTTATTTTGGTTGCTAAACAGATTTCTAATGATGCAACCGAATCTTTATTGAAGTTGTTACCTACCCTGGAGCACATGGATATCACTAAAAAATTTGATAATGAGCTTATCCCTGATCGTAACAAAGTTGCCAAAGAATTAGAGCCATTGATAAATTTCATTGATTTTAGACAAATTAACAGCCAAATATTTGCTGATATCATTGAGCCATTGAACATTATTCCGGTTGAAACGATTTTAAATGTTTATAGAAATAAGGCAATTTCAGATAATACTGGTTATAATGAAGTTCGTGGACATGCAGTATCTAACAGATCTGATTATGTTTGGGATGTGTCAGCATGTGGTTCGAAACTTATTATTGAAGATAATGGGAAAATTGTACAAGCAGCTAATGGTTGTACAACACAAAGTGTTAGAGCTAAGGTGGTATTTGAAGATAAAGGTATTTATGAATGGGATGTTATTATTGAAAAATATTGTAAACATTCTTGGGTTGGTGTGTGTGCATCAGATGTTATTAATTTTGATACTGCTACCGCAGATTATCATTTTGGGTGGGTTTTAGTTTCCAATGGTTCGACGTGTCATCACTTTCAAACGAAACATAATTATTGTCCTGTATTTAATAGAAATAATATGAAAATAACTGTTCATTTAGATATGAATAAAAGGACTTGTTCATTTACGGTCAATGGAGTTAAATATCCACCAGTATCAACTTGGAATGATCTACCATCAAGACTTTACCCTGTAGTTTCATTAAAACATCCTGGTCGGTTTCGAATTCAATTTCATTGAAATTTGTAATTAAGAATATTTTCAATTATAATAAAATTTTTGTTGAATTTTTGGTTAAAATGATAATGATAGTGTTGATCATGTTTAGTTTTTTTTTATTTCTATGATTAATTATTTAAATAATCTCACTTATGATTTAGTCGACTTTTAATAATTACTTATTTGATATTCTTCGTTATATATGCACCTTTTCTTCGAAAGGATGGTTTAAAAATTGCAATTATCACGTTCCTATTTTTAGAATTGGGATTTTCAAACGATAGGTTTCATTAATGAATTACTCTAAGTTATCCAATAACTTATATAGGGAAAGTATAGGCTGTTATAATACATTATACATACCTCGAATGATTAAAACTTTTTTTTGAGTATTCGACTTTAAATTATTGGATACTGAGACTCATTTTCATTTCGACACAAAGATCTGAAATAACTTTAAATTAGGCGTAAATAGTGCTTTCAAAACAATTTATTTCGGAAATTGACATCTAACAAGCTGCACTGCGACTGCAGGTCGTTATTATGCTATGCTTATAAAAATTAATTAATTATGAAAAGTAAATTTAAATGAAGTCATATATAGTAGAGTCAACAATGTAAATCAATGTAAAAAAATACATGATTGGAAACGAGTAAGAATTTTCTAATGTAATTCCAACTAATGCATATTTTTGATATTTTACTTATGTAGCAACAAGTCAATATACTAAAAGTATCATACGAGAAATTGGATAATTAAATACAGGTTTATTTAGAGGAAGCGCCTCGTACCAATTTTCTGTAATGCAGATGAAAATAATTTCTTTCACGTTAGTTTAAATGACATAATGATCAAAGACAACGGGAATCTTGGTTTACAGTATATGAATAATTCTAATTTGGATGAATAATTTTATAAAAGTTTCATGTGAAGTTTATGAATTGAATTTCTGGAACCATTTACAATTATGTCAAGGTGTTTAGTTTCACTTAAAATGTAATATGCCTATTTAAATTTCATTTCCATGACATGAAATGTCTTGAATTACTATTGCTATATGAAAAGGCAGATTATATCAAAATTCACCGGATCATCTTTATAAGCTTTTGAATTATAACTCATTTTTAAGGTAACAAATAATCAATTTGAATATATAATAACATTTTATATAACTAAATTAAATTAATTCTTCGTGGGGATTAACGTAAAAAAAAGTGAAAAGATTTGCTGATAATTATAAAACATCCCTTAAGATTATCACTAAGAAAAATCTCTTATTTCTTTATTGATATGATTCCTATTTGATGATTTATAAAGAACGAGTGGCAAAAAATTCTGATAAGTTAGAGAATTATATAATGTATAATAAAAAAATTATTTAACCATAAAATATAGTCAGATAATATATCTTTAACCGAACTAGAAGATAATACAGAAATATATATTACAAAAAATATAAATGTTAAAATAATTATTCATTCATTAACTCCGATAGAATATCCACCAACAAGTGAAGAAGGCACTGCTATAATTTACCATGTTGAAGGATGGAAAAATACAGAAATGGTATTTATAATTAAAACAATACTAATAATTGTTAATATTTAAAGATTTAATATTCTATGGGTTTACCTTCCGGTCAAAATAAAACAACTTGTATTTATCTTAGTGATATTGCTGTAATTAAAAAAGATAGGACTTGTCATGGAGTTAAAATGTGCGAATTTGCAGATCCAAAACTTTGGAAAATGAAACATAAGTCAGTAATCCAGAATCAGATTTAAGATTAAAAATGAATGAAGAATTATCAACTGATAACGTGAAAAATAATACTTTTGCATAAATATTTGCATAATATATCTATTATGCATAATAGCGATCATTTTTATAAAATCTACTAATTAATTTTATTTTAATAAATATTTAGCTGCATATAAAACTGAATATTGATATATACAAAATAGAATTCAATATACAGGCAAACCTATATTAAATATTTACAACATCATGATCTGATCAAACAGTATCACCATCATATATTATTAGTTATACCAGATGGAAGATAAATGAAAGATTTCACCAATTTATTAGTATTAAAAAAAATATAGACCTGAATTTGCTTTAGCAACTTTTAGACAGATTATATGAGGTTAAATATAGCTATTTTAAATATTAAATTAATATTTTTATTTATTTATCTAAATTAATTTAAAAATATTTTAGGGGAATCAGATGAACTGGTGAATAACTGTTTCGCAGTATTTAGCAATAATACAAAGAGAGCATATTGTTGTAAGTTATTTAATCTTAATATATAATTTTTAAATTCTTATTGCTAAATTACTTAATTTATATAAAATATATATTGGCAGTATATTCTCATCATTCTGGAAATATCATTAAGTAAGAATCACTTATAAAAAAGTCAATTGGAGTTAAATATTCTAAATTAATTCCTATTGATCTTAAAAAATGTTTATATATAATTCTTATATCAAAAGGAATTCATACTCATCTACTACTACCTTTAAATCAAATACCTAGTATCATTCATACATGCTTATAAGAATTAATTTATTAAGCAAATAATGATAATGCAAATGTTACTTCAACTCATATTATTACAGGTAAATAATTAAAAAAAAAAACATATTTATATTTATTTATTATATTAGATTTTTTATTTAAACATTTCTTGGATTTATACTAAATGAAATTTATTTTATTTAATAGGAAATTTAATTAAAACATATTTTAGAGTTGAATATCTTTCTGATGTATATGTATCTTTAAATAATACTGATCGTCTTTAGTATTATTAATAAAATTCAAAAAAAAATTAATCTACAAGAACATGAATTACTTGAAGTTATTTATAACTATTCGCTTAATATTAATAATTTTCATGATTATGTAAAACATTTAGGTAATATTAAAAATAAAATTTACATTTTGTATTTATTTTATTTACAGCTAATTTCAAAAGTCACAGGATGGATGATCATTTTGCAAATAGATAAAAAAAACTCAGTAAACTTAGTATAGAATTTTTTGAAGAAAAAACATTATCACTACATTCAAATCATTGTTCTGAATATAGCTACATAATTTTTTTACTTATATAAAACTGCAATTGACTTTTTAAATCCTTATAAATATTTTCAGAAAAGTTTAAGTTATTATCGGCTATTCTGTGACTTATAAAATTAGCTGTAATGGTAATTTAAATAAATAATATATTTATTATTAGAATTCTTTAAAAACAAATATATATTAATTGTTTATACAACTTTTAAACAATTAACTGAGTAAACTAATGCAAGTATTTTTAAATTTATTTATCTTTTAAATGCGTATTAGGTGAAATAAATGAATTTGAAGTTAATTAATATAATAATAAACATAATCTAAGTAAGTTTTTTATTGTATAATAAAAATTAGTATTATATATAATTTAAAATTATATGAATATTAATTGATATTTATTTTAGTTTTTACATTTGCCTATATTTTTACAAATTGTGCAACTACAGTTGCATATTAAAGAATTTTTCATGTATTATTTGATCTTGTATTTTAATTAACAGGTTTATCCTCCTTAATTTGAATATATTAATGGATTCAGCTGAAATTGTATTATTGCAGATTTGGATTATACACAAGCTAAAAAACTTAAATTAGTTTTAAATAAAATCGATAATACAAAGAATTGGGAGTAGCACTTGGTTCATATTTTTAAATCATGTCTTATTCATCATAAAAGATAAATTATTTATAAATAAATTTTATTTAAATAAAACTTAATTTATTTAATATTAATATTTAAAAAAATTCAAGAAATGGGATTTAATGATATTATAAAAAATAAAATATTCATGCTTCTTATAACTAAATCAGAAAATGCTGTTAATTAATTATTTGATAATATTCAAGTAATTAAAGAAAGTGCAGCAGGCTAGTAAAAATTAATTAAATAAATTTTATTATAATATTAAATGGCATTATTATTATTTTAAATTGGATTATATTCTATCGTTAAAAATAGGTTATCATATCACTTAATAAATATATGTTAAAAATTGCTAAAAATGTTTGGATAACATCATCTAAAAATATAAATGTTGCAGAAGCAGCTTATGCATTTATGCAATCATCATGAAAGAAATCTTAAATTATTAACTGCTATCTTATAGTATATAAATTTTTTATTTTATCTCTTTTATTTAAAAAAATTATTTATATTAATTTATTATAGAGGATAAAAATTAGATAAAGAAAGATTTACTACCATTCATGTTCATAAAAAATATAATATACCTAATTGAAGATGTGATAAAGGTTTAATTTTGTGTAATGTTATGTCTAATAAATGTAATGATAAGTTGATTTCAAGTTATAATGATAATATTAAATAATATTACTATAATAAATATTAAATTATTAACTTTATGTTCTAATTAAAAATTTAGCTAATGCAAAAATTAAAGTCAAACAATACGAAGTTAATTTCTATAAATATAAATATACAGGTTCTAATAAAAAATTAAAACAGATATTGAAGAAGATGGTAAAGAAAATTTATACAAATTCTAACAAAACTATTAAAAAAAGTAGTGTTGAAGAAGATAATGATAAAGATTGTGAATTAAATTTAAAACTCAGTGAACTTAAATATAAAAAATGAACTTTAGCTTTAAAAGAACATGAACTTAATCTAAGAGAAAGAGAAGCAAAAATTCATGAAATGGAGTCATTAATTACTAAAAAGGAACATGATCTAAAATCTACAAAATAGTTGTATATAATGATATTACATTTTAGTTAAATTAGCTGAAGTAATAACAGATTATTACTATTTTGAAAAATAGAAAATTTTACAAATAAAATAATATCAATATTGTGTATTAAATTTAATTTATTTATTATTATTTTGCTTTTAAAGTAATATTAACAAAAATTATTATTAAAAAATTAAAGTTTAAGTTACAATTCTTTAATATTAAATTAAATTATTTTAGTATAAATATCTAGCAAAATTATAATTATAAATTACATAAAAGCAATTGAGTATGAATATAAAATTTATAAATCATACTTAAATGTTAATAATATATATTAACTAAGATAAGGTGTAGTGTATAATCAATCATATCATACTTAACATAATTTTTGCATCATACAATACTCAATAAGTTGATTTGACTCTACAACTTTTTATATACCAGTATATCATACATACTTTACTATACATACATACAGACTATACCATACTTATTTTCATAATTATTACCAACTTTAGGAATAAAAGCATTTTAAATAAAATGAAACTAAATAGTAATTAGCATTCATCTTAAAATATTATCAGGATCACAATTATTTATCAGTTCTAATATTATGCTAGCCAACTTTCAACTTTAAGATATACAATTATATATAAATTATATATAAATTATGTATAAAATATATTGATAAAATGTATATAATATATATAATTTTGCATATATAAATTACATATATAATATACTTAATTTTCGTATTTTTATATATTTGTAATTCTATTCTATCCTTTTTTTTATTTAATAATTATGAATATATTATAAGTTATTTATAAATATTAAAAATATATTATTCTATATATATTTCTGTATATAAATTTCTCATAAAAATTTCTGGATCTTGGATTACTTGTTATCACTGAATTCAGATATATATGTATTTGCAATTTATATTACATTTATATCTGCATTTGATATTATATTTACTATAATTAGTAATATATTAGTATTTGCTATTAATGTTTATTAATATTGTATCTGCTGTTTTTAGTACTATATTTGTATCTGAAATTAAAATTATATTTTTTACAGTTGTTATATTAAATGATGATATTTTAGATAAGAAAAAATATTCTATATCTATAATTTTAACTGATTCTTCTTATACTTTATTTTTCTTTTTATCTAGATGATTAAAATTTATTATGACATTAAAATACAAAAAAATTAAATTCTTCAGAAAAGTTTATGTTATATTCATAATATTTATTTTTACATGTTAACTCATTTAATTACTATAGATTTTTTATTAGATTTATTAAAATTAAAGTGCAAGTTTAATATTTTCTTAGATGATCTTTCTTATTTCTAGCATTTCTTTTTTCTGCATTTATATAAAAGTAAGAATATATGCTAAAAATTTATGTTATCTTTATTAATTATATTTGTAATAATGGAAGATATTAAATATTATTGCTAAGTAGTAAATAAATTGTGTTCATATCAAAATTTAACACTTTATTTTGTGTTAATTATTATATAATATTGTTTATACAATATTTTTGATAATTGATATATATAATAATAAAATATCGCTTGTATAACATTAGAAAATATATGTAATATAAGTATATTCAGTATACAGTCGACCCTCTCTAAAATCACACCCTTCAGGATCGCCTTATGGTGTGATTGTATAGAGGTGTGCTTATATACGATTATGTAATTAAATACCGGTATTAATGTATTTATTTTATTACATCTATTATATCTATAGTTTATCTATAGTTTATCATTATTTTATTCATTATTTCGACACTTTATTTTATTTTTTTTTTTTTTTTGATTTTTCGACACTTTGGCTGGATCCAAGTTGCAAGGTAGGTGGTTCGTTTCTTTTCTTCTTTGCTTTGTTCTCCTTTCGCTTGGTTGTTAATTAACCAATTTCTTCTTTTTTTTTTAGATCTTTGGGCTCTTCGGCTGGATCCA
>CAJVPQ010000774.1:0-23442 GCA_910591825.1 Funneliformis caledonium
TTATATTATAAAAATAAAAAGAATAACAATTTATTTTTTTTTAATAAATTTTTCTTCTCTGAAAATCTAAAAAAAATAGTAAAAACTAAAGAATTAACTGCAATAATTTTTCAAGCGAAAAACAATCTTTATAAATTATCTTAGCCAGATCAAAGTCCCGATCTTAATCCAATTGAGAATCTTTGGGCTGAAGTCAAGAAAAGCATCCAAGCTTATAAAAAACCTCTATCTAATTTGACTGATATATTAAAAAGGCTTGGCAAGAAATTTCGAAGCATACTATCGAAACCTAGTCGATAGTATGCTATAACGAATTCAAGCTGTGATTGCGGCAAATGGTAGCACAACTAAATACTAGTTACTTAATACAAAATGTAGATCTTAATCAGCTTAAAATAAAATATTAATTGACTGTTTATTGTTAATACAAAAAAATTATAAGTTTTATATTGAGTGAAAAGTGTGCAGATACTTTTGTTCACCCTCTGTATATATACTTATCAAGAATGTAAGCTGTAATTCTTTTATAAATTGGTATTATTTCATAATATTAATTAGAAAAATTCTTGAATATCGACATACTCATAAAATGGTTTTTTAAATAAGAAATTATTTAATTGAATATAATCATCTTTGAGGCTATTATGATTGTAAGCAGTAATTTTATACAAAAATTTATTATTATCATAACTGTGAGTACTTTTATCACTATGATAAAGCTTATTCATACTATTAGCAGTATTAACTAAGTATTCAAAATATTTTTTTAAAATTTCAATTAAAAAAAAGAATTTTAGGCATTACTTAATTCTATATATTACTATTTATTTATGATTGATTAATAGATAATTTGAAAGAACTTGTAAGATGAGCAAGTTTTTATTGTGATATTAGTTTTTTTTATGATGATTAGTATTAGTATATAAAATTAATATTCACAATATGCACATTAAATTTTTGTATACATATTACATAGTATAAAATATGCATAAATAATTACTAAAAATAGATAAATTATATATAAAAATGAAAATACTATGTAATATATGCATTAATTTTCTACTTTTAGTATAATTTATATATATGACTTTTGGTTTAAATTTTATACATTGGCTAGTATGATAAATTTGTTATATGTTTTACCATTCTAATAAGTCTTCAATTATATAAAAATCTGGCAAGCGATACAAATATATACACAATATAAAAAAATGCAGATCAATATACTATAAGACATTTGCAAGCTAATTTACAAATATTTTGCCAAGTATATTATATAAATCACCTATTTAACTAATTTTTTGAGCTTATAAAATTTAATAATTTTATTATAAAGTCAATTATAGTTGTTATGTTCTATATAAAATTAAAGAAGTAATGTTGCATTAAATTTTTTATTAAATATCCAAATTTATATTGATAATAAGATAAAATTTAATTTGCAAAAATTTAAAAACCTTTAACATTTTTAAGTTATCATTTAAACCATTATTGACTTCTTGTCAACTTTCGGACTTTTCTTTTCTAACAAAACTTGTACTTTACTATCATCATATTATTTTGCTGTAATAGCATCAAAAAGGTTACAAAACTTATTAATTGTAGATTTTATATTCAATATATATTCAGAAATAATGCATTTGATACTTTTATTAACTTATACCAAAAATAAATCATGTTTATAAACTAATGCTATTTACGCAAAAATTATGAAAATAGTAAAAAATACTGATCCAAAAATCTATCTATTTATGAACAAAAAAATAATCTATTAATTTCATTATAGTATTTCAAGTAATTTGTTGTCCAATTAACTTATCTAATTTAGCTAACTTTGTCTTGATAATTTAATATTTAAATTGGAATTAAAATCTAGTTATTTAAAATTCTTTTGTTATTTACTTTATTCATTTAGTAATCATAACTTCTTCATAATTTTTCAGTTGCATCTTGTATTCTACAAATATTATAAGATAAAAAATTCACAAATGATCTATAAAAAATATAAGAAGTTTGAAAAAAAGAAGTAAAATATTTGAAAATTTTAAAATCAAATCCTGGCTCAAAGATAATAAAATAAAATTTAGCTAATAATAAAGAGGAAGAAATATTTCAGAGAAACCTAAGTATTTATTATTTGAAAATTAAATAAATATTACCAGAATGAAGTTTTAATAGAAAGCTAATTGTAAAAAAATTCAAAAATTCTCCATGCATAAAAATAAGAAAAATAGTAATAAAAACTTTCTTTTTTTTTACATAACAAATTTCTAAATATCTGCAGTTTCATATACTTTTATAAATTAGCAAATTATTATATAATTAAAAATATAGCAATTTTATTAACCATATATTATGCATAATATTCATATTAAATTTTCAAAATGGAAGAAGTTATATTAAAATAGTCTGACCTAAATCATACTTAAAAATCCATTTTTGAAATATTTTATCATTATGAACTTTAAGTTTTGCTTTAAAAATTGCAAAATTATGCCATCTCACATATTGATTGATATAATATTTAGCAATTTTAAGTGTAAAAATGCTGATCATTACTTCTAATTTGATTTTATTTCAATATCAAGAAATTATCTATTGTAATCAAATTCTATTCCTATTAAATAGTAAAAGGTAAAAGCAAAGCAAATTTTAACAATCTTTATAAATAGCATTGATAAATATGCTATAATAAGTTACCTAACACATTTTCTGTAATTACAAGAAAATTTTCTCTTTCATTATTATCATTTGTATTATCGCTATTTAGATTAAAACATTTGTTCTCATATTCCATTTAAGCAATTATTATAAAGTAAAAAAAAATATTGAAAATTAGCTACTTTTTGGATAAAATAACTCAATAATTAAAGAAAAGACTATAATATTTAAGAATAAAAACTAAGCAAAAATAGATATAAGCTACTTTTTAGAAATAATAAGAAAAAAAAACTGCAGTATGTAACATTATTATATTATAATTTATTATATCATATTACATAAATAAAATTACTATATAGAAGTAACTAGTAAGAAATAACTTTTTTCTTTACATAAAATGTAATTATATCTTTTTTAAAATTAGATCGCTCGAGTACTTCTAACATAATAAAAATTAGAACTTATTAAATTATTTGAAATATTACAAAACTCAAAAAGATTTTAAATTGAGTAAAGCTGATGAACACTTTTTTTATGATAGAAATCTAAAGTATTTAGTTAAAAAATATAAAAATGAGGAGTCCCAGTGAAAAAACAAAGAGATATCTCAATAAATTTGATATAAATATACTGCATAACCCAAAAAATTACAGTAAGCTGAGATGGGTAAATTCGAGTACTAGAATACATTTGTGTTAACAAATATTAAATATAGAAGGTCTCTAAAAGTTTATATACACTTTTTTTGTACAAATTTTTTCAAAATTTTATTAAGCAATTAAGCAATTTATAAATAATAAATAATGTTTCTAGACTATTAAAATATAAATTTTATTAAGGGTTTAATACTTGGTCAGACTACTATTTGCATTAATTACCGCCTGAATTTATTAAGACATACTTTTGATTAAATTTTCGATTTTTTTAGAAATAATTAATTTCTAAGCCTTTTATACTTGTCATTCAAGTGAGGAAGCTTTACTTTTTGGCTTCAAAGGTTTTTTTTAGTTTCATCTCATAAATTTTTGATCAGGTTAAGATTGAGGCTTTGGGTAGATTATTCGTCTTAAATTATGAGTGCATAAAACAAATCATGCAGAGTTTATGATTTTTGCGAAATTTGCAATATTTATATTTTTGTCCACTCTCTGTATAATAAAATGCAAGAAATATTTTAACAAATTAATTTAAGCCTAAAAGATTTCTTTGATTAACTTTACCTGGTAGCTCAGCTCTTAATCATAAAGAACAAATGATGACTTACATAAAGAGATTAATAGTATTCTTATATTATCTTCTTGCATTATTACATAATACAAAATTAATTTCTTTAAATTTAACTTTACATTATATTTAGATTTGACCAGTATAAGTAACAAAACTTGAATATGATAATAAATCTTAAAATAATAACATCAAGAGCTATAGATTATAAAAAAAGAATTTAGATATGCATAAGAAATACATAAAGAATACGTTTGCAAAGTATTTAAAGAAATTCTTTTATGCTAAATACTAATAATTATCATAATATTCATATCTTAAGATAATCTGATACTACTAATATATCTTTAATAATACACATAGTAATGATCATAATAAACTTATGTTAAATTCTAGTAATATTATATAATCAAGTATTTAATCTAAAAATTGTTAATAACAACTTAATTATAAAGCATTTTAACAGATAGTTCATTACAAATCTTAATATTTCAAATCATGATTGTATGTAAAATTATGTTAGAAAAGAATATTTTGATAATGAAATTATAAAAAGACTAATAATACATAATAATAATAATAGGTTAATAGCAAAAAAGAGTAGTCAGCATATACAGAATACAATTCTGATTGATTTATTAAAAATGATTTAAAAGGTATAGAAGAATATATAAAAGCTTTTTAAATTATGTATAATCAAAATTTAATATAAAAGTATTTTTTTAACTAAGTAATTCTCATTATTACAAATTAATCTGAATAATTTTATATTTGCAAAGCTATTGCAGAATGACTTATCATTAACAACAAAAATATTTTTTATTTTGTTATATTATTTTTATCTATAATAGATATTTTTAAATTTTTATGAATTTGTCTTTATAAAAAATACACTTTTATTTAATGACATTTATAAAGAAATATTTGAATTGAAAAAGAATTTTAATAAGAAATAATAATTGATTTAATTTTCCATATTATGCATATGATATGAGTCAATATTATGAATATTATATTTTAAAATTTGGTTAAATATTAAATACTTGTATTTAATAAAATTTATTGAATAATTTAATCTTTTTAATTCTATTTATATAGTATACTATCAAGCTAATAATTAGTTGGCCTATGAAAAAGCTTGAATATATTAATAGAATGACATTTTTTAATTTAATTGGAAGAACTATATATTGGCTCTATTAATATTTTTCTTCAATATTTTTTATTAAATAAAGATTAACTATTTAATGTTTAATATAATTACTAATAATCTTACTTCTTTAAATAATAGTCTTGTAGAAATTATTTATAATATTATTTGATAGTATACCTTTAAATTTCTTATAGTCTAATAATTACAAAAGAAGCTTATTTTATTTTCGAATATTGAGAAGATAACATTTTTAATAAAACTTTATAAATTTAGTAACTATCTGTATATACTAAAATAACTGATGCTTATTCAAAAATATGCTATATATTTTTTAGATATATTTATAAGAATATATCAAACTTACCTTTATTAAATTATAAAATAATAAATATCATTCTTTTAAAAAGTTTTATCACTTTCAAGAAACTTAATACTACTATTTTATATAATTATTTATATTACAATTGTATTAACTATTTAATTAATGGTATTATTTTGATATATAAGCATAGTTATTATAATTATTATTTGCAAAAATATTAATTTAAATATCTTATTTATTTAGAATATTTTCAAGATAATATCAAAAGAAATATTAATAAATTAAAATAAGTTTAGTAAGTAATAAAAAAAGATTCTATTAAAAAATAAATTTGATAATAAAAATTGTGAAAATACAATTGAAGATAATTTAAATAATGTAAAAAAGTGACAGATATTATGATAACAATTAAAGATTTATTAAAACATACAAAAAAATTTTTTTAAATTATAACTTTTCTTTAAATAAATATTTTTTATATAATATATCATTCATGATAAAAAAACTAGATCATAATTATATAAATATATTATAAATGTATATTAATGTCAATTATATTTTAACTAAACAATTATTAAATTAATTACATTTCTCATCTTAAAATTATTTATAATACTTTGATCACAAAGTTGAAGGTATGCAGTGGTATTTAGGGGGAGGGATTGAATAGTAATATTAGTCAGGCAGGTGGTTTCATAAAGAGCGTGTATCATTAAATTATATTTTTACATAATAAAAATTATTAATTTTTATTGATTAATTATCTATTTCATTTTATTATAAATTTCAGAAATAATCTATAATTTATATTACTAGGTTTGTTTAATTCTGATCATTTAACTTTTTGATTAAAAATCAATTAACTAATCCTAATATATAATCAAAATTAAAAATTGAGTACATCGATTGAATTTATTGATTAGGTTACTTTAATTATTTTTTTTATATAATAAATTTTTTTTTACAAAATATCAAATAAATAATATCACCAAAGTATAAAAATTTGTTATTAATTTAATTTATAAAATCAAATCAAATTTTTGATAATTTTGATAAAGATTTTAATAATAAAATGACTCTGAAGAAAAGAAGAAAATAACATAATTTTTCTTAAATTATATTCTTTACTAGATTCATATTATAGTGATATTCATCTTTATAATATTATTAAGTCTTAAAAATAGTGATATTTAATTGTTTTCAATTATGATAATACTAAATTTAAAAAAATTATGAAAATGGATTTATAAAGTTTTTAAAATCTTATAAAAAAAATTGAAACACATTCAATTTTTCAGTTAAGTAATAATAAATAACAAGCTCTAATTGAATTATAATTAGCTATTTTTTTAAGTAAAATAGGCTTTAAAAATAAAATTTTAGTATAAGTTTACATTTTAATATTTTAGAAAATATAATTTATTTATATTGCAAAAGGGTTTATTAGCTATTCTTTTATTAAAAGATTTATTAGTTATATAACTAATACAAGAATCAAAATAGATTATTTATGTAGATTTTAAAATATTAAAGAATTTAAAATATTATTAATGCTATAAATAGTGTTCCGCACAGAGTCAAATTTATCTAAATCTAATCTGAATCTAACGAATTAGATTCAGATCAGATCTGATCCGTCAGATTCAGATTCAGATTTGAATATGATCACGTCAGATTCAGATTCAGATTCAAATCTGATCTGTTGAATTTAGATTAAATTCAAATCTGATCTGTCAGATCTGAATTCAACTTTTTTAAAGCTGAAAAGTTCCTTTTCAATGAAAAGTAACGAATTTTCAGACTTCTTTTAAACTAAAAATTTGTTTCTTTTCATTGAAAAGAAACGAATTTTCAGATTTCTTTTAAAACTGAAAAGTTCCTTTTATTGAAAAGAAACGAATTTTTAGAACTCTTTTAGAGCTAAAAAGTTCTTTTCATTGAAAAGAAACGAATTTTCAGAACTCTTTTAGAGCTGAAAAATTCTTTTTATTGAAAAGAAACAACTTTTCAGAACTCTTTTAAAGCTGAAAAGATTCCTTTTAATGAAAAGAAATAACTTTTTAAAACTCTTTTAGAGCTAAAAAGATTCCTTTCAATGAAAAGTAATGACTTTTCAAAACTCTTTTAGAGCTGAAAAAGTTTCTTTCAATGGAAAGGAATAATTTTTTAGAACTCTTTTAGAGCTGAAAAGGTTCTTTTTATTGAAAAGAAACATTTTTAGAACTCTTTTAGAACTGAAAATTCGTTTTTTCAATAATACTTTCAGATTTAAATCAGATCAGATTTAGATTTAAACTGATCCATCAGATCTGGATTTGAGATTCAATCTATCAAATTCAGATCAGATCTGAATTTCAACAGATCTGTTAGATTCAGATCAAATTCAGATCCTAAAAAATGAAAATCAAATCAGATCAGATTTGGATAAAATCTGATTCGATCTAATTTTGCAGAACACTAGCTATAGATAATACTCATATTATATTAGAAATTGCATCATTAAAGCAATCTAAAATATATTAAAATAATTGTAAGAAAAAGTATTTAATTCAATATAAATTGTTGATCATTATAGTATTTTTATTAATTATAAAATAGAATGATTAGAATCAGTTTATGATACAAAATTATATAGAAATTCATTTTTATTAAAATATTTTTACATTTATAGAAGGTGTGATTTTTTATTTGGGGATTTTACATATTCTTTATTTAATTTTCTTTTAATAATCTTGAAAATAATTTATAAAAATAATTTAATATTACTTATTTTCTATATTGTGTAATAGTTAAAAATATATTTAGATAATTTAAGAATAGATTTAATAATTAAAAAAATTAAATGTTAAAAAAATATCAACTACAGTTCAATTGATTAAATATTATATAATTTACATAATTTTTTAGAAATAAATAATGATAAATAGAATAAATTAGATAAATTAGATAATGAAAATTATGAGAATAATGACGATAATAATAATTTAGATAATTTAAATAAAAATATTTTAAAAAAAGGAAATAAAAAAAAAGAAATCAAATTATAAATCAATTTTTATAATAATATTTTTAAATTTGATTAAAAAAAATATTTTTATTATGACAAAAATTAATCACTATAAAGATTAACTAGCTAAAAATATTAATCTTATTTTTGATATCTTAATTCCAATTTTTTCATTCTCAATTCAAATCTTATTTTTCTCTTTTTCTTTTTATTATTATCTTTTCTTTTTTATATACTTATTTTTCTTTTTTTTATTTTCATTCGTTTCTTTTCTAATTTATAACTTTTATCTAATTTTTCTTATTCAAAATTCATTTTTACTTTCAAATTTTTTATATGATTGATTCATTTAAACTATTATCATTAATATAACTTCAATATATTTTTACTTTTTATCTTTTTATAATTTTCTTTTTTAATTTCAACTTCTTTTTTAATAATAATGCCTATTGATTTATTTGATAAAATAAATGAGTTATGTTTTTATGTATTCTAAAAATAATATTTAATTTATTATATCAATACCAATCTTTACATTTTACATTAGATTGATTATTATATTTTTGATGCTCTCATATTTTTTAATTAAACATATAAGTTTATCTAAAATAATTAATTTAAATTTATAATTAAAATCTTTTCTTTTTAAAGTAAAAAACAACCTTTAAATACAGTTACTTCTTTATTTAGTAAAATATTTCTAGCTATTTCATTGTAAAATTTGATTTTATTTTCTTTAAATTAAGATGAAAATTTTTTTTGAAAATAATCAAATAAGATCTTGATATCATTATTTTTTCAATTTCTAGATTTTTTATTAGGATCTTAATCTTGATTATCATTACCATCTTCTTTAATAAGAGATTGTTTAAAAACTTTTAGTTTTTCCTAGTTGAGTATTCTTATAATACAAATAATATATTTTTTTTAATAACATTTTAAATATTTATATCAATTTTAAAAATATGTATTAAAAACTTATCAGCTGTATATATTTATCATAATTTTCTTTTAATTAAAAGATAAATTATATAAATAAAGACCAATTTTATATTGTTAAGAAATATATTACTCTTGAGAGAGATTTTGAAAAGAAACATCTTGCTGTTGAAGTTAAAAAGAATATTTCATTATTATTGAAGTTGAACTTGAAGAATATTTTATTGCAATTGAAGAAGAGCTTGAGAAATTTTTTGCTGAAAGTTAAGTAAAATTAAATATGAAGTTAAACACATAATGTTATTTTTTTTTTCTCTTAAGATTTAGAACTATGAGAACTGGAAGATTTAATATATTAAAAAAATCAAAATGATATCACGTTTTTTATTTCATCAGCCAATAATTATCAACTTAAATCTGAACAAAAATCTGAATGATCAGAATTGAACAGGTCTCTACTGAGATTGTTTTGATTAGAGATCTTGTAAGAGTAGCTATTTCTAAAATTAATAGGTTCAGTACTATTCGTCTTACCATTTTGTGTAGAAATATAAAAAAATTGAAGATAAATATCCAAGTTGAATCAAAAGTTTGGAATAATTGAAGTCTGTTATTCTACTGGTGAGTTGAAACTACTTGAAACAAAATATTCTTTCTAATAAAATATCAATGAAAAGCTGCACAGCTTCAAAGCGTTAGGTCAATATCAGGAGGCTTATGTAATTGTAAAAGTGATTGTAATAATAACAAATATCATTGCAAAAAGATGTCATAACAGGCGTTCATGTCAAAACAAAAATATGATTAAATGGTTGCTTTGTTTCTGAACTGAAAAATAAAGAAAAGTCACATCATTGTATACCGTTTTATATTTAGGTAAAATTTTAATTTGCAAAGTGTTAATGTTTATTCTTGAACTTAATCTTTAGAAGGTTTAACATAAAAACAGATGCTTTTTTACATTTTTTTACGCATAAAGGTTTTTATTAATTTTATAATATTTTATATATTCTATTGTATTAAAGATTTTGTGTGATTTGTTTTTTAAAAAAAAATTTTTAATATTTTGTTCTCAAAAAATAAAAACGAAATTAAGTGCATTTACTATATAAAATTGACCTCGGATTGTGCGTCAATCTTAGGCGCAACATATATATAGATCAGAATTTGATTAGAAATCAAATCAGATAATGATTATTAATACAAAAAATTAACTAATGTTAAAATTAATTAAATTCAAAATCTAAAGTTGGTTAATACAATTTAGGACAAGAATCATTATTTTTTATTTTTGGAATAACATTACATATAATATATTTGTACTAGTATTAATAGTCATACAAAACGGCGAAGTTTTGCAACAATCTAATAATTGACATTCATATACTGTCCCATGATGTTTTGTCATTTGGCCTTGGCCCAAAATGCTGTGGCAAAATCATGTGAAATGTGGCCGATTGGCACGGAGCATTAAACGATACAAATTATATCAAATAATAACGGTATCTTCGAGTTCATCGACTTTCGTCCGAATTACATCCTTAACCACCTTGGGTTGCGACCTTTGAAGCCTTTGAAAACAATAATAATTATCAAAAAAATAACGATCTCTCAAAAAGGTAATTGCTCATCATTTAAGATCCGATCTCCAATGTAGAGTATCATGTAAATCGCCTTATAAGGTTCAATGCATATTACACGAGGTGTTGTAACTCCGATATTTAAAGACGGTAAGAATTTTTTTTTATAATGATTTTTTCTTTCTTCCTTTTCAAAAATTACAATCGATATTACGCATAATTTGAATCTTTAACGCAATTTGTCCGCTTCATTTGCAGATAATGAAATCAATTAAATCACCTGAATTTTCCACAAATTATCCAACACCTGATTCATCCATTCAATACCTGTTTGATGAACAAATCGATGTTGATTTATCGTGTCCAAAATGTACAAATCCTCGTACAAGTGATCGTTGGTGCAATCATTGTGAAAGTAAACGCTTTAACGAAGGTTTTATGAATTGGACCAGTAATAACGCAATCATCGATGAATTTATTCGAGATACTCAAAGAAAGGCTACGAATAAAAGAGATTATTTAGTATGGATCGATTACGATAAAATTGAAGACATAAAGTATTTGGCTAAAGGGGGATTTGGTGAGATTTATTGTGGTATTTGGGTGGAAGGTCCTAATCGAAAATGGGTTAATATTGAAGGTAAATGGGACTTACAAGGTAAGAGAGCGATTCTAAAGTCATCAATCAGAAATTTCTATTGTTATCTCGAGTAATTTATTTCTTTTCCTTCTCATAGCAAGAACTCCGGTTGCGTTGAAAAGCTTATATAATTCAAAAGATTGGACAGAGGACTTTCTAAATGAGGTGAATTAAAAAAAAAAATGAATTCATTTAATATTACAATCTATACATCGATTCATTTGCAACCTTTCACGATCACCCAGTTACAAGCGCATTATAAATTCAGAAACGGCAGAGTACTTCACTGTTATGGCGTAACTCAGGACAAGGTGTCGAGTAATTACATGTTGGTTATGGAATTTGCGAATGGAGGAGACCTCCGCCATTATCTGAACAGAAATAATTCCCTATTATCTTGGGGACAAAAATTGCTCATTCTTAAAGAAATTGCCTTGGGTTTGGAAGTTATTCATTCAATGAAATTAATACATCGAGATTTTCATAGCGGAAACATCCTCCAAGATACTTCAAGTGACGGAACCATTAAAACGTTCGTCGCCGATTTAGGATTATGCCGTCCCGTTAACCGAACATTGAAGAGCATATCTGAGGAACGAGATGTTTATGGTGTTTTGTCCTATATAGCGCCGGAGATATTACGTCGGACCCATGATTATAGTGAAGCTTCGGACATTTATGGTTTTGGAATGATTATGTGGGAAGTTTTACACGACAAACCACCTTTTCATAACGTTCCACACGATGTACTTTTAGCTCTTGAAATTTGTAAAGGGGTTAGACCTAAAGTAGAAAGAAGAGCGCCGAAATGGTATTTTAGTTTAATGATAAAGTGTTGGGATGCCGATCCTTCAAAAAGACCAGAAATCTTAGAAATTAGAAAAACGATTCAAAGTAGATACTGTGATGAGCGAGATCGTGATTTGGCTGCTGAACATCTATCGACCGGAAATATCGATAGTGGTTTCAGTCAAACTTCACATCCCGAAGCCATATTTGCAAGTAGATTATTGAATTTTTCGAATTTACCGGATTCAGGTGATGTTCTTGATATTTCGGGTAAGTGAAAAATTCTCTTGATAAAGAATCAAGTATCTTCTTCTGTGGAAATTTCTTGAATTTAAAACCCGCTAACCTTTTTTTTTTAAAAAAAAAAAAAAAATTAGAATATTCCATTTATTTTTGTGATGGTGAACAAGTTGAAGATGAAGCAAACAAAGGTAACTTTCTCGAAATAAAAATTAAATATTCTGAAATTATGATTTAAATTTTATCTTATCTATCTTAGAAAATGATTATATTACGAGAGCATATGATGATTCTCTGTCAAATCATTTATAAACCATGAGATTTTGAATTTTTTTATTGGTCCACATGACTGATCAGTCATGTGCTCAAAATTAGCTAATTAACAACCGGAAAAACAAATTCGGTCCCAATGGTGTAGTTCATTTATTTAACATTTAATTGTAATTTTAGACGTATCAATGATAGAGTATTCATGAAAGAGTAGAGTAAAATGTATAGACTTGTATTATGTATTTAAATTATTAACTCTTTAGAACATTTGGATATAGATATCCCTTAATAAAAAGGTATAAATAAGTAAAAAAAATGAAAAAATGAAAAATGAATACGAAACAATTATAAATAAATCTATAATATATACTACTCGTTTGAATTTTTTTCATTCACTGCTCACAGTAATAAATTTTAAATAATTTTGCCATGATTCACTATGTTCACTTTCCATTTCATTTAAAACGTTGGCCCATTCTGATGGTGATAATTGTTTCATATTATACGTTTCACTTGCAATATATTCAACCTCCCATTCCGCTTTGCCTATCTCATTGGCCTTCTCGATGTCAAGATAATATTGAATATAATCAGATAATGCGCCAAACGTTTCTGAAGAAGTTGAATATCTGTACTCTCGAATTCCCGAGTTGTGAACTATGAAATAATTAAAAAGTCATTACAAAGTTGCGGACAACTTTCATTTACAAGAAAGAATCTAATTGATTAAATTTACTTGCCTGGAACTATTGAAGGAGCATTATTCAATACCAAGATAATATTGTCGAACGATTTCTTTGAAGGACCTTCATCCTTATCAAGATAGTATAAACTGTATTTGCCTTTAACATTTTCGGATTCCGTTAAGAAGGTCAAAGTATCTAGATTTGTATGACCTGTATTGGAAAATAAATAAATTAATAATCAATTTTACCAAACAAATTTGATATTTCTTGTTTACAAACCAGTGAAGTGACCGGATATAATATCAGAAAATTCCCCGAGCAATTGTACGAATTCATCTTCGCATTGCGAAAGAAATGAAGATTCACCTATGAAACAATTAAAAAGGAAAAGAATCCACTCTCAAAATACGCACTAAAGAATAAAAAAAAAATATCAAATATCATTTACCATCAGAATCCAAAGGAGGAACATGCTGTGCAATAAGAACTCTCCTTTTTTCTTGCCTTGCATTCTTTAATTGATTTTTCAACCATTCCAATTGAATTGCTCCTGGGGATTTTTTATTATCACAATCCTTTATTTGGTCATTAGATTCGTAGAAAAACATCGAATTTAAGCTAAATACGCTGAGTTTTGAATTTATGTCTTGTCTGAAATACCCGCCATTTGTAAAGTCCGAGGTTAGATTTAAATTTAGGGGCGTCCATATTTGGGTCAGGTTGCCGAAAAGTGTGTTTGGTCCACCTTCAAGCTGATTGTGCTCTATTTATTCACAAAGAGAAATTAGAATAAATCAAAAAGGAATTGCTGTAGTTTACAGATAACTTACCCCATTCGTCATTGTTCCCTAACGTGGGGATCTATTGAGGTAAATCGTGAATAAAGTCTAAATCATTTTATCTTTCTAGTCACTTCATCATTATTATGAGATTTACTTACAAATTTAGTTTTACTCAAGTCAAAAGTTTCTGTAACATATTGGACAACAGTTTTATGGCCCGAGATGACATCATCTTTCGAAAAAGGAATTTTTGAATCTCTATCATGCCTTAGAGAATCACCAGTATAAATTACAAAATCTGCATCATGTAAGTTGTCTTTAAGGAAAGAGAATGCTGAATCTAATAATGCGTAGGGTGAATCACAATTCGAACCTAGGGTACCGAATTTTCCTGATATATTGTTCTTTGATTTTTTTGCATAACGATGACAATATTTTTTTGGTTTGCTATTAGTAAGATAATAAGGGTCAAGATGGAGATCTGAAGAGTGCAAAAACGATAATTTGAATTTTATGTATTCAGAAAGAATCAATAGATCCAATGATTAAACTTTATTTTACCAGTAATGTGCAAAAATTTCCCCGAAAATTCTTTATTGTTAATTTCGTTTATTTGAAATCTAAGTTGCGTCGAATGAAAATCATTTTGATCAAAGGGAATCGCTTCAATATTCCAAATAACCCTTGTCATAAATATCCTAAATAACCACATCATAATAATATTAAATGGGGTCCACATTTTCGTTGAGTCAAGTATTTTTTGAGTCAAAAAAAAAATTATTAATAATAATAATAATAATAATAATATATACCAAATTTTGAAGAGAAAAAAGAATATGAGAGGTATTTAAAATATAATGCTGAATTCGAATTGACGCAAATATGAGGAAAAGATTGACGAATTTTATCAATTTTAAAAAGGTTTCCGATACATAGAATCATTTGAAAAAACATCTTTTTTCTATTTTTGATATTTACCATATCAAATTTAAAAAATTTTTAAATCATCATCATGAGGTTATCTTTGGTCCTTATCCTTTTGATCCTCCTTTTGTTAAAAAAGATGTCTAAAAAAAGGTACGATGATCTGCGTCCAACATTTCTTTTGAACGGTTTTGGACATGTCCGATATTAAGGTACAGTAGGATGCATTGTCACACTTTTAATCATGACCGTGCGAAATCCTCCTTGATAACATGTGATCAAGAATAATTGTTATAAAGCCAACCAAATCATTTATTTCAAACAGGTTCCCCACTCTTATCTTTTACCTTTTCTTTGCAATGTCAAATTTAGCTAATTATATTGTTCGATCTACCAATTTTGGAATAGTTGGAATTGGAAGAAAACATGAGATTATAAATCGACTTTTGATTCGCCCGTGGATTGTAACCAATTCTAGAAATTATCATGATGATGGAACCTTTGGATACAGGATTCCTAGGGTATATGCTATGCAAAATTGTTAGTAAATTTAATTTAACCAGCGACGTCAAATGATCACGTCAAAACGATCTCCAATAATTTAAGATTTGATTACATAAATTGGAATGGCGTTATCGTTTATTGACTGCGCCACGCTCACTAGTCAAAATTCCTATGCATATATATAGACACGGACGCAGAATTGTCGAATCGTATCAAAAATGCGAATTTGCTTCGGCTTGTATATGCGTATAGAACTCATGGGCACAGAGGAGCTCATATTGATCCTTTGGGTATTTTACAACTAGAGTGAGTACGTTTAATCGTTATCATTTATCACCGTCGAAGTTTAATTTGATGTGATCGATTAATTAGAGAAGTTGCAGCTCTTGACTCTAAAACTTATGGATTTACGGATTCCAAAGAGCTTTATAATTTAAACGGTAACATGTACATTCTTTCAGAACGACCTCCATATCAAGTTCAACATTCGATCTCTAATATTTTTTTTTTATTCTGATTTTAGGGATATTGCATATTAATAAATCAGGTTTGACAAAAGATTCCAAAGCTGATGCAAATATAGAAACTATCGTTTCTTATTTGAAAAAGGTTTACTGTGGAAAAGTAGCTTATGAGTTCATGCATATTCCGGTAAACAAAAAAAAAGAAATGCATTTGGAACAACCACGTGAAAAATTCGACGATACATTAAAAAACTTTTCTTCGTTAGTATACGAATGAAAGACGTTGGTTTTATCGTACTCTTGAATCTTACGACAAGACTTCATTAAATGCAAAAGAGAAGCGAAGAATTTTCGAGCTACTCACAAGATCTGAGGCACGTTATTTTCACATATCTAAAAACCATCGAGATATTTGTTAGTGACGTGATTCGACCTTTGTTATAGGTATTTGATCACTTTATGGCGAAGAAATTTCCTCAAGTTAAACGATACGGCCTTGAAGGGGCCGAATCAATGATGGTAGCCTTGGATAAATTATTTGAGGTCTCAAATAAAGGTATGAATTAGCGTGCGTATACTTTCTCGTAAATTGCTGTCAATTTCAAATAAATTTTTAATGTTTCTTTTTTAGCTGGCATCATTATGGCTGTTCTATGTATGCCACATAGAGGTCGTTTAAACCTTTTAACCGATTTATTAAAATTTTCGCCTGTGAGATTATTTCACAAAGTAAAAGGAAATCCAGAATTTCCAGAACATTTACCGGCATCTGGAGACGTTTTATCTCATTTGGGTAATTCACTTTTTTTAAAAAAAAAAACAAGGAAAGAGTTTTTCTGCAAAAGAATTATAAATTAAAAATTTTTTGACGAATTCATTTTAAAATTTTAGCCTCATCGCCTGTATTGGATTACGGTACAGAAAAACCACTAAGCGTCTCTATGTTGCATAATCCATCGCATCTAGAAGTATTAATTGTTACTAATTCTTACTAAAAAAAAAAAAAAAAAAAAAAAAAAATACTAAAATATTAAAATCATGTTTTATTGTACAGGCGGTAAATCCTGTTGCTATGGGAAAGGCTCGTGCCAAACAAATGGATCTCTTAAAATCCGAAACAGATTGCGAACTGGGAGATCGTGTGATGTGTATTCAATTACATGGAGATGCAGTAAATTATATAATTCCCATAATTTTATTTATTTATTTTTTTTTATAAAAATAAAAATAAAAAAATAAAAAATAAAATAAAAAAAAAAAAAATTATGTAGGCATTTACGGGACAAGGAGTGGTTATGGAAAGTTTTGGATTGTCAAATTTACCACGATTTTCTTCCGGTGGTTCATTTCACATCGTAGTAAATAATCAATTGGGTTATACAACGCCTGCACAAAATGCAAGAAGCAGTTGGTATAGTTCAGATATTGGAAAAATGATTAATGCTCCCGTTATTCACGTTAATGGTGATTTTCCTGAGGTAAGATTATTTATATAATAAAATTTTTTCATTTCTATTATTTTATTTTTTTTTTAAAAAAAAAAAGATAAAAAAATGTTTAAAAATAGAATTTTAATTAGGATGTTGCGCGTGCTGTTGAAATTGCCTTTGAATATCGAAATAAATTTAGAAAGGTAGAAAATTTTAAAATTTTTTCAATTAAACCAATGAAACGTTTTATTAATTACCTTACTTATTTAGGACGTGATAATAGATTTAATTACATATCGTAGGTGGGGTCATAACGAATTAGACGAACCTGCTTACACGCAACCTTTGATGTATGCTAATATTCGATCAAGGAAAAGCGTTCCAAAACTTTATGAAGAAAAGTTATTGGTATATATCATGTATTATTTACGCGTAAATTCTGTTTTTATTTTATCTTTAAATTTTTTTTATTTTTCCAAATAATTATTCATATAGAACGAGGAATTAATAGTCACTCCAAATGAAATTAATGAATTTAGAGATAATTATTTTAAATTTTTGGAACAAGAGCTTAAATTATTTGAAGATTATAAACCGGAGGCAACTAATTACTAATATTCTCATATGATTTTAGAATGTACCCAAAATTAAAATTAAATTATTTATAAATATAGGCAGATACCCTGAAAAAGAAATGGAGTAAAATGATCATGCCAACTGAAACGGTTTCAAAAATTGACACAGGTAACGTTTGAAAATTTTATATTATTAATTTTACTCTGAAAATAAGAAATGAACTTTATTTAGTTTATTCATAGGAGTTTCAAGAGATGTTTTAGAGAAAGTTGGGAAAATTTCAGTAACCGTTCCGGATGACATTGTAAGTTTTTATTTTAATATCCCAGATTTTACTATTTATATTTATATTTGTTGATAAAATTTTTTTTTTGTTCTATAATAGGTAATACATCCTCGTTTAAAGAAATTTCATATACAGTCCAGACTAAAGGGAATCGCTGAAGGCAAGAAAGTTGATTGGGCAACAGCAGAGGTTTTTAAATTCCTGCTCATTTATTTAACAAAAAAAAAATGTACTTAAACATCTTTTAAATTAACTTGAATTTCAACACTTCACGAAGGCCCTTGCGCTAGGTTCGTTGCTACTGGAGGGACATAATGTTAGGTTATGCGGGCAGGATGTGGGTCGTGGTACATTTAGTCAACGACATGCGATGATGGTTTGTCAAGAAACAGAACGCGTGGTTATTCCTTTAAATAATCTATCGAAATATCAAGGAATGTTTGAGGTTTGTAACATTCCAATTGTTTTGTTTTATAAAAAGAAAAAGGAATAAATCGTTGTTTAATCATTATAGGTAGTGAATAGTAACTTAAGCGAATTAGCGGTGATTGGATTTGAATATGGAATGTCAATTGAAAGTCCGAATAATCTCAATATATGGGAAGCACAATTTGGTGATTTCTTTAACGGAGCCCAAATTATCATTGACACTTATATCACAAGCGGTGAAGGTATTTTATACATGCTTTTAAATTTAATGATTTTTAATTTCAATTATCAAAATTTTTTTATTTCTTTCAATAAAAGTTAAATGGTTAAGACAATCCGGGTTGGTCATGTTATTACCTCATGGTTATGATGGAGCAGGACCCGAGCACAGTAGCTGCAGGATCGAACGTTTTTTACAGGTAAGATTTCTTTGTAAACTTGGTTAATAAATTCGATAAAAAAATTTTAAACCTAAAACATTATATTTTTTTAATAGCTTTCGAACGATAGATTTGATGTATTAAACGATAATTTACCGATTAATCCAAATATGCATATAATAAATCCTACTACCCCCGCACAATATTTTCATGCTTTAAGAAGACAGGTTGGAGTTCTTTTATGAATTACGTAATGCTTTTATGTCGTATCCTAACTAAAAAATTTTTATAATAGTTGAAGAGAAATTTTAGAAAACCTCTCATTGTTATGACACCGAAAATATTATTGAGATCACCTGCAAGTTATCTTTTTATTTTTGGATTTACTTTTATTTCATACGGAATTTATTTGTAAGAAATTGTTGTATCTTTTTAGGATGCTGTATCAAATTTTGAAGATATGATATCCGGCACGACATTTCTACCAATTCTCGGAGATAATACCATTTCAGACAAGTCAAAGTAAATAATCGGGACGGATTGAGTTTGTTTTTAAATAAAATCTTTTTTAATTTCTATTAAATTAATGGTATGTAATTTTTTTTTAATATCTAGGGTTGAAAAGGTTGTATTTGTTTGTGGAAAATTATATTATGATCTTGTGAAGGAACGACACAAAAAGAAACTGGAAGATAAAGTCGCGATCGTTCGAGTTGAGGTATACCGAAACAAGTATTATTTAATTTATTTGATGATTAAATTGATATTAATTCAATTAATTGCTGCAGGAATTATGCCCATTTCCAAAAAAAGATATTGAAAAAGAATTAACCGATTATAATAATATACATGGTATTTTAAAAAAAAAAATGATAGGATGTTTTAATTAAAGATAATTATATTAAAATAATGAAAAATTCCTAATTGTGTAGAATTCATTTGGTGTCAAGAAGAACCACAAAATAATGGTGCTTTTACATTTATTGAACCAAGATTAAATCAAACATTACCTAATGAACGAAAGGTAAAAAAAAAAACAAAATTCTGTTCTTGAATTATTATTTAAGTTGTATATGCATATTTTTTTATATCTTTAATTTTTGAAATATTTTGTAGCTAAAATATGTGGGTAGACCAGCAAGTGCTGCGCCGGCTGTTGGTGTTTCCAAATGGCACCACATGGAACATTCAAAAATTTTAAATGATGTCTTTTGATTGTTTATTGATACATAGATTTGATTATATATATGATCGAGTCAGTCATATTTTACTTTGAAAAACTTTTTACTCAATAACTGGTTCTTTAACAATCCTTCGTTTAGTTTTTTTTTTACCTGATGTTATAAGTTGGTTCCTACTAATAAGTCTTTAAAACTTTTATAAAATTTTGAGAATATTAATAATTTAATAATTTATGCGTTTAAAAGAGAGAACTTATCAATGAACAATAATAACATTATAAATTGAATCAGAATTTGTATTAAAGGAAAATTCTGCACGACGATTCATCAGAGCGTCATCACATTTAAGAAGACAATAATTTTTTTAATAAATTATAAATAGTTTAAACTTTGAATCCCACTTAGCAATCGAGTTTTGTGGTAGGAAAAGGCAGACGTGTTTGATCTTTTTTATTCATTAATAAGAGGACAAATATATCTACGCTTTTTTGTTAATGAACAATGAAGTAGCGTTTGCTTATAAATTAATAAATATTCTATTATTTTTAATTTCTCTTTTAATATAAAAAATCTTTTTATTTTATGATATCCATTAGATTGCAATCAATCCGATAGGTGTTATACAATCTACTGATGACGTCACACTATCCATAATTTAGAAACATACATTATGCGCGCGAACAAGGGATGCGACTAATTTTGATGGAAATATTTTACACAGAGAGTCGTCAAAAAGTCCCGTTCCTAAATAATAAAAAATTTAACAAAATCAAATTGGGTGTATACGCATGTTTGCCGTAAGGATATCGAATTTGGATAATTTAAGAGCATTCATTATTCTAACATGAAGAGCTTCCCGTTAAAGGTCTAAAGTATTAGTTATTATTACCCAATACACACAACTTTAATGAAAAATTTAGATATGCATACAAGTCATTTAGTGCTCGGTTATTTTCTCAGTAGAGAGGAAATTGTATTTAAGCATTCCACTTTTAATCATCTTTTTTTTTCACTTCAAACTGCACGTATTTACAAGTTATATATCCTATCATCTTTAACATCTGAATTACCATTAATTTCATGTTATTTCTCTTATTAAAATCAGTTTCTATTATTTTAGCTCAATATGCGTATAAATATCAGAAATCTACAATTTGGAAGAAAGACTTTGATGGTTGGAATACTCATAATTTCTATCATCTGGGGTGCTAACGCGGGTTGTAATCTGCTCATGTGCACCAAATCTGATGATACCGTGGCAGTCGCAGGTGCTAAAGATCCGGAGGAATTAAAAAAAGCACAAACTTTTATCGTCACCCAATGCCCTGGAGTAACCAGTGTTACTAACTGTGAAGTGGATTGCAATGGACCGTATCATCCAGGTGCAACACAAGCATATTTTATCTGGAGGAATTGCCAAGATAATTTCGCTGATTCTTTTAATGATTATATCTGTCCTCATAATGTTCTGAAAATATGTAAATTAGGTTATGATCCAGATTACCCATTCAACTAATATTTCGAATGACTTAAATAATAATCCACATCAAACATTTTATTTATCATTAGTTGCGTTCATTTTATTGAACTTTTAATTTTTATTAATTTTAATTAGATTTCCTATATACAAATCTCTTTGTACTTTGTATTTTGTTCATTATTAATTTTAATTAGATTTCATATACAAATCCCTTTGTACTTTGTAGTTTGTTTTTTAAGGGAATTTAATAAAGTTTTGTCAATTAGGCTTGAATTTTTGTTGCGTGCCTGTATCGGAAAATACATATATAATGATAATTCATCATCGACTTTTAATCTTCTTTGGCTAAGACATATTGAATATTTAGTTCAAGTTCAATTCAACAAGAAAAGATATAGATTAATATAAAACCTTCATTTCATGGACTGTTATATATAGCTTGATGTGAATAGAAAATGGTCTAGCAATATCATTCAAAATTCTTCAGGTAATAAATAATTAAGAAAATTTTATATTATTTTCGTAAGTTTTACATTAACAATATTAACAATAGGTTCGATCATCGAAAATTTTCTATCACTATGAGCTAATTATAAGTACCTGGTGGCGGTTTTTGAAATTTTTTTTTTTTTTTTTTGTTGAAAATAAAAAAAAAAAAAATAAGAAAAAACGCTCTTTCACCTTGACAACAATTTATCTAGATCAAATATATACCAAAGTGTTTAATCTTACCTATATCACCTTTAAATTGGTCTTTATTTCTCAATATAAAAAAACATCAATGAAATAGCCGAACCTGATCGAAAATTTACAGTATTTTCAGACTTATCACGTAACCTTTAATATATGGTAAAGGTTGTTTTGTATATCCATTATTCAGTATTTTATGAGAATAAAAAAAAAATTTCTTATCGGCTAACGAAATAAACAAATAATATTATTTATTATAATTATGAATTCTTTAATCGCGAAAAATTTAAAAGTAAATGAATGCTATGCTTCGCCTACATTATTTATCAAATAAAAATTCGAGATTGTAATAATACCACAAACTAATGCGTCGTCAATTCTAAAATAACATTTATTGATTTTCTTTTGAATTCATAGATGTACAGTAACACAAATATGCATAACTTTTGATTATCCAATTTTTTAATAGTGACCTTTTTGATTACAAATAATTTCAGGTTCTTTGAATCCGTTTTGCATATCTGAAACCTGTGACAGGTTACGCCGAATATGTTGTTTAGACTAATTGGCGCAGCTAACTGTAAACGTCAATTAGATTTGACTATCCTATAGTTGATGCCAACGAAATTGACTGTCCTTTTTTTTCGAACAAAAGTTTTGTTTCGAGCTATAGTTCCGAACACCATAAATAAACCATAAAGAATACTTTAAAATAATTATTTTTAGCATTTTTTTTTATTGTATAAACTTTCTATAGTTAAAAGCATGTATTAATTAAAGTAAAAAAAGATAAATGCAAATAAAT
>CAJVPQ010000775.1:0-23433 GCA_910591825.1 Funneliformis caledonium
ATAGCTTATTTTTCCCTTTTATTTGTAAATATAATAATCTTTTATATGAATTTAATAAAATTTAATATAATGTTCGGAGGTGCTTAATTTCAAAGGATATATAAATATGGGGGTGCTTATTTTTGAGGGATGCTTATTTTTGAGAGTATACAGTAATATTTGTATTTAAAAGTAAACTATTCGATACATATATTATAAAGTCGATCAAATAATACATGTATTACATATTTAACATGTATTATTTTCATAATATTCAGCACAGTTATAAATCTACAAAGGTGCAGTAATATTTGTGACTAATACTGTACTCCTATCATTAAAAAAAATTTAATAAACAATAAAAATTTTTTTTTATTATAAAATACAAGATGAGTTCTGATCATTATGACATAGTAAAATCCCCCTTGAATTTATTAATGCTGTAACTTTCTTTTTCATACTATTGATAAGATATTTAGTTTAACAATGTGGTTTATAGACCGATTGATCGTAAATTTTGAAAATAATTTTAGAAGACGAATTTATATATCATGATAATTTTAGCAAAAAATATATTCAGAAATTAGCCGATAGGAAAGGTATTACAATGTTTAGCTTGAATGTATTCACAAATAATCCCAGTTTTCCTTTTAATTAATTAGCATATATAAAGTTTAATATATTCTACTTCTGCGCTGATTGAACTAATCTAGTTTAATTGGCTAGATAAGATTTATATATTTTCAAAGTACTTAATATAACTTTATACTTTTTACTTTATGCAAATTCTTGGCATCTTTATAAAAAGTTTAATTTATATTCTTTTTTTAATTAAATCGAGAATTTTTTTTATCTTATTTTTTAGCTTAGAAAAAAATAAGACACTTTTTTTTGGAATTTTCCGCCTCTATTGAATCACTTTTATAAGAATAAATATTTTTTTTTAGTTTTAGGGGTGGATTGGATTTTTTTTACGCTTGATTATGATTTTAGTTTTTCAATTTTTACATTTTTTAAGTTTTTTTTTTTGTTTTAATCTCTTCAATTTATATTAGCAAATTTTTCTTTAAAATATTTTTTATTTTTATTTTATTTTTTAGGTGGGTTTGATTGCAGTGAATCATAGTGATTTTTTTTTTTTTTCTTTTTTTATTATTATTATAATTTAGCTTCTTTCCAATGTATTTATTTTATTATTATTATTATTATTTATTTATTTTTTATTTTTCCTATTCTTTCAGTTTTATATTTTTATTTTCATGTTATTATCATCAATATTATATATCCTTCGTTTTCATTTCAATTTCAGGTTTTGGGTTTCAATTTTGATTTTATTACTTTATGATATTAATATCTAAAAATAAAGAGAAAAAAAAAGCCAACGTGTGAGTAATTACTTAAAATTCACATTTCACTTCTGCATAACAGAACTATTCTTTGAACTCTTTTACTATATATATTATACTCTAATTAAACCTAATTACACATTGGTATTAATCTAAGGATGTTCTTAAACAATTAATGCATTAAGTGTAAATATAGGTATAAAACTTGCAAAATTGATTCATTATGAAAATCTCTAAGAGAGTGCATCTCCGCAAGTGATTGAAGTACCTGCTGTAGAAAATCAAGATCTAAAGATAAAAATAATTTTTTTTGATTAGAGAAATCTAAAACTCTAAATAATTCAGTAATGCATGTATTCTAAACAGATACATAAGATATTTTAATAAAACCTGATTACACATAGGTATTAATCCAAGGATGTAGTTGAACAATTGACGCATTAAGTGTAAGTACAGGTATAGAACTTACTTGAAATCTCTAAGTAGAGTACTTCTCTACAAGTGATCAAAATGAATACCTGCTGTAGGAATCCAAGATCTAGAAAATAAAAATTACACTGAGTATTAAATTAAGAATATTCTTAAATAATTGACATATTAAGTTAAACATGGATATGAAAATTACTTGACAATTAGACCATAAAAATCTTCTCAGTAGAGTGCTTTTCCAACAAGTGTTCATTTCAAAAATAAGTACATGACATTGCTGAGATTTGGAAATCGTCAGAATATGGGATTAACATTTTATGTTAAAGCTTCACCTAAACAAATATAAATTCAATAAAACTTGTCTCAGTTTTAGATATTCTTTTTAGGACATGACAAGATCAGAACTGGATAATTAAGTTTGTAAGTAGAATTTTTGTTGAAGATACTTCATTGACAAGTAATTGATTATAGCGAAATGTAAAACCTTTAATAAAATTTCAAGATTTAGAAAATAAAAATAATTTTTTATTGATTAGAGAAACCTGAAACTCTAAATGATTCAGTGACGCATGTGTTTTAACAAATCATATTACACATGGGTATTAATCTAAGAATATCTTTGAACAATTGACATATTAGGTATAAGCATAGGTATGAAATTTACCTTTATAATTTAAGTTCGTTATTATTGCAGAAAACTTCCTTTAGTAATAATTTGTAAATATAGTTGTCAACGTTATGGTTAAAAAAGCATTTTAATATATTTAACGATGTAAATATACTAGAAAAAATATATTTTTGTTTGTTAAAAGTATAACAAATAAGAGTTATGATATGATAATGAAGTTACATTCTACTTATTTTTGATTTTTGTATTAAAACAAAATTTGGAAGAAATAGTTGAAGTTATTTCATTTTGTGAAATGTTTTTTTCAAAGTATATATTGTGTAAATATTTTTATTATGAAGATAAACATGATATGTAAAGTATATATAAATATATATTCAGCACGTGCAGTGTAGTTATAAAGATCATGCTGCTTTTAGAAATATTAACTTTGTCAAGTGAAAAGAACTTGAACTTTTAAACATACAATACTCACAATTACATCTAAAGACTTATTTTTTGAATTGTAATTTTATATTAATAATTTAAACTGACTGATATAAAGAAAGATAACAAATTTATAATTATTAATCATGTAATTTAATAATCAAGTCGATAAATCTTGTTTATTTTATCAAATTGCAAATTTTATTTGCAAGAATTAGTAAATTTTATTTAGGATTTAACATCAAACATCTTACCATTAATATTTATGTATAGTAAATTCATCAAAACTATGAATTATTAATGAATTTTTATGATTAATAATGTTTTAATTTATTTCAAAATACAACAAAATTGCAAACCTGCTAAATTAATATTTTATGTTAACTAGTGGTTATACTTTTTTATTATATAAAACGATTTTGATCATTATCCTCTTAAACAATTTCTATTTTATGATAAAAAAGTTCTTTCAAATAATAAAGAAATCGTTCAAGAGAACAATAACGAACTCATGTATTTCTGATTAATAAAGCAAAGAAAGAAAATCCTTTTTATTACTAAGTGACCCAACTCAAAAGATAAAACTTGAGAAAAAAGAATAATAAATTAAAATGCAAAAAAATATATATTTGATCACGAGAAAATAACATTAAAATTTTTAAAAAAAATAAAAATTAAATAAAAAAATACACATATAGTATACATCCAAACTGATCTAAAAAAAAAGAGGAACTAAATTATTAAAAATGAATAATTCTTTAAAAACAATCAAAAATAAAAATCATACGATTACTACGGTCTGAAGAGAAAGTCAGAAAAATTATAAAAATTTAAAAATGAAATTAAAAAAAAAATCATAATAAAAAAGTATTGCAGAAATCTATGACAAAAAAGAATGCTAAATTGCTATATCAATAAAGGATCTTAATATATTATTTTAAATTTTTTTATTTTTTTAATATTTTTTTTATTTTTTTTTTTTATCATTTTTTTTTAACCTCATGTAATGAGAAATTGCGATTAATAATAAAATCATTTCTAATTTGAATCGTTTCCATTTCCTAAAATAAGGAATGTTAATATTCTTTTATTAATATGCTTTTACCTGTTAATTCCATCTGAAGCTTTTTTCTTTATTATCGTTTGATTTTCTGACATTTTATTGGACATCTAATACATCTAATTCTTTGTATGGAAGTAAATTAGAATAAAATTTATAAAGCACCATTCTTAATACAGTATATTAACAATAAGAATCTAGAAAACAAATATTTTTATAAAAATTTATTTTATTAGAGAATCTATTTTAAGGACTGGCGAATAAACTATAGTTTATTGGCTAACCAAATATTAACTGATCTTTTAATTAATGGTTAACTAACTTTAGTTGGTTAGCCAAAATTTGGTTAAATTTTTAATGACAGTTTCCAATAGAGTAGATAGAAAGAGAATAGATAAAATATAAATAATTTTTTAATAAGCTTTGAATTAACTTTTTCTTTAGAACTTTGAAACCTTAATGCGACGCAGTACTTAAAAACTGATAACTTTAGTGAATTAAATATTTTTTAAGCAGAAAAGATTACTTTTCTAGTAACTTTTTTATCAAACAAAAAAATAATAAAAATAAAATGAAAAATGAATATTACGGAATTCTTATTATATATTATTTTTAGAAGTTAAACAATGAATCAATAAGGATTTATTATCACAGAATTTTGATTTCATAATTTTGTATATAGTTTTTAGAAATTAAAATAATAAGTAATTATTATCTTGGAATTCTAACTCTTATAGTAAATAAAATAAAGAAAATTAAAAAAGAAAAAGTTATGTAACTAATTTAATTTACATGTATAAATATCGCTGTATTTACCTAACGTCAAATTTATAAAAATATTTCGACTATTATTATATCTCAATTTGATCATCAAATTGACATTATCGATGAAAGTGAAATGATTTAAAGTTTTTCTTCTGTTCATTTGCATTCATCGGATACAATCAAAATTCACAAAATAACTAAATTGTCAATATCACTAAATTTAATGTATATATTAACATATAGACAAGAAATCAAATTTTTTGTTATAAAATGTTGTCAAAGCAAATAATTCATTCAATAAAGTTGTCAATATGACTGTAAATGAGGATATTAGCAATTTTAAGGTATCTGATAAAAAGGATATTATATATAAAATTGCAAATGATACTAAAGGTGAGACTTTATTTATCATTTTTAAATAATCATACAAATTTTTGAATGCAATTTGAAAAATCAAAAAGAAATAACAAATAATATTTATAACTGATTTGAATATAAACTTTCTTATGGAGATTTTTATTATATAATACTCTTCAAGTTATTAAATATGAAGCAAACTCGACCTAAAGTTATTTATAAATTTAAAATAAAATAAATTATGGTAGCATTTTAAATGATAAGATGTGGTTGATATCATATGATTCTATATTTTAATGGATTTAATTACTTTTCAATTCTAAATGGTTTCCCTTTTGTAAGTATAACTTTTTTCTTATGATTATTATAATAATAATAAATTGATAATAATGTTCAATTCATTATTATAAAAAGAAAATGAACCTAAATACTAAATAAATAGACTTTAAATTTTCTGGAAATTTAATTTTAATGATACATATCATATTTATTCCAATAATGTTCCAGTTGGAAAGATTGCGAATACAGGTATGATTTCATATTACCTTTAGTATACTTCTGATCCCTTATAATAATATTATATTATTTATTTTTTGATTAGATACTCGACAATTTGATTTTTCTGAAAGTAATGATGAACTTATAATTATATTATCAAGTATTAACATCATTAATATTTACTATTAGAAATCAAATTTAGAAAAATCAATTATTAAGTTTAGTGAATTATTTGGATCTAAAGATCAATTTAAACTTATTGAATTAAGAAGAAAAAAAGTCTTTTGAATTTGTAATGAAGAACTTCAGATTTTTGACATTTCAGATAATTTGAAAAATCACAAAGTTAATAATAATATAAATAATTCAATTAATATTAAAAATAATGAGAACATAAACTTATTCAGCAAAAATCTTTTGATAGACTTAAATCAAAGTTTTAATGTTCTAATACAAATTGAGAGTGATTTTTTTGAAAATTATCTTACCTTATATTTAATGAATCATGATACAACTGGATATAGCTTTATATCAATTGAAGGAAGTCAAGATACAATAGTTTTAAAAATTGTGATTGAAAATGAAGAAATTTTAAATAGCTTTGACCATATTGAATTTAGAAAATAGAAATATCAGATAATTAATAATTTATGTATTGTATATAATAAGAAAGTATTATTTATTTATACCTTTAATTTGAGATCCAAAGTATTTCAAACATATAATTATGATCTTAGATTTTTAAAATATACAATTAAGTATTATAATAATTACATATTGGATTATTCAGACATTACTAAAATTGTTGATCCATTTGAAAATGATGTAGGTAAATTAAATTATTTAGAAATTCAATTGAACAAAATCAGATTGACTAGCTATTTGGTAATGATGAATTAAAAAAGTAATGGATCAATTATCTATTAAACTCAAAGTATTATTTCGTTTTATATAGAAAAAAATTATTTAAATTAGCAATTGAGCAAAATAATATAGATTTATTAGAAAAGGTTTTTAACAAGACTATTGAAACTTTTAAAGAAGATCTACAAAGTAATATTTACATACTATCAATAATATGTAATAATATTTCATACTTAAATTACAAATATTTTGATTTTATTTTAAGATACTATAATGAAACATTATTTATTACCCTTTTTTTCAAATCTAAAGATTAATTATAACAACTTTATCTTTAACCATCTTTATTCTTATACCTTAGAATTAAAATTATTAAAATTTCCCATAAATATCTTTTATCCCTAATTTATTTTTTTGCAGAATTTCCAATTTCAATTATATTTATCCTATTCATTTTATTTTTCTTTTTTATCCTTATTATTTTAGGATTTTATTTTTATCATATTATTGGTGATAATAATATTTTTGTAGAAATATTAATAATTTTTAACTTAACCCCTTTATTAATGCCATTAGATTTACAATATATCAGTTTTATTATACAAATAATGTTAGTTGTAGTTTTTTTATTTAAGCAAATTATTAATTATTCTATAGTTAGAAAGGTATTAGGCTTAGTTATAACTATATTAGTTATAATTTTCATAACAGTATATATAATCTAAGCAAAGTAAAATATACCTACAATTTTATTGATAATCCTATACCCTTGTTATATTTTGTATCCTCCTGAGTTTAAATGGCTTAGTGAATTTTTTAAGCCTCAATCTAATCTATTTATTAGAGCATATGATATTGAATTTTATAAATTATGGAATGGCGAATCTTTAATTAATTTTAATGGACAAAATTCAGAAAATATTATTATGCAGTTATATGGTCATTATATTTGAATTTTCTTAATTGTTTTCACTTTTTTCAATAACTTCTAATTCTTATTGGTCATAGTTATCTCTCATATTAGGTCTATATTATCTTTTATTTGTGATTCGACAATTTTTTTGGGATCCATTGAAATGGTTACTAAATATTTGGAATTGGTTTGGTATATTTGTTTATTTTTTCAAATACTGAATATTAGGACCATTGTTTTTAATATAAATTTTTATTAAATTTAGTTATTTATTTATTGCCTACAATTACAATAATCCGTTAGATCATGAATAAAGATCCAAATCTTTGATATGAATAATATTTGCTGACTTGTGAAATAAAAATCGCTAAGATATACAAACAAAATTCTTTTTAAATTAATATATATATTAATAAGATTAAATTGTAATTATATTTTCGATATACATATTTTAGAATTTTAATTGTAATAAATATACTCTATGACAATTTGAATTTTAGGTGGTAACAAGATTCTCGAATACTGATAGTTTGTAATATTTCAGTAGATGAAAATAGCATGTTATATTAGAAAATGCAAGTTAACTGTTTCTGATTATGGATTTGACAAAATTCAATTATGCTTTATCTCATTTATTTGACCTTTGATTTTAATATATTTCAATTATATCTTTTATCTAAGGCAAAAAGTGATATTTGAATAATAAAGCATATTCACAGACCGAATAACTTTTTCACCTATAATTTTTAACAAAAGCAGAACAACATAAATTTAATCTATTTTTATTTTTATTTATATTAATAGAAATGCAGATTTGGGTAAAATCCTACCAAAATTATATTTCTATGTAAAATTAGCATAAGAATAGTGGCAAGTTTTTACTTTATATTGTTTAAAAAGAGCCAAATAGAAACTTTCCTATAAACATGAAGAATTGTTGGAAATTTCATTAAACATAGCATGTTTTCTAAAAAATTGAAGGTAGTCTGTATATTTGTTTTCATTTAAATAAGTATTTAAATATATGAGCTTAGAAAAGGAGAAAAAATCTAATCTTATTTTACCAAAAAAAAATCATATTTAACATATAAAGTAAATTTATATATTTTTTTGTTGTTCCTCTATTTTTACTATAAAATGCCATATTTGATGTGAATAATATTCACTCTGTATTAGTAATAGCAAATGATCAGGTCATTTGGCTATTTTAAAATGACTTCTGAATGACCTTTAAATGACCCGATCATTTGAGGTCATTTGTCATTTGGTCATTTAAATGTAATACAGGCCAAATTTTATATGCTAGTCAGAATTACAAATTATATCATGTAGAACATTAAATTACATTAATTATTTTAGCCAGAATTTTTGAGATTACATGGTATAATTTTTAAATGACAGGTCATTTATTATTTAATATTAAAATGACCTAAATGATATATAAATATTTATTTAAGTCACTTGAGATCATTTGCTATCACTACCCTGTATCATAATGAAACAGATCGTAATGAATACATAACATGTGTAGTATTAAGATATGATAATATACTGATTGCTATCTTAAAAATTCAAAATAATTCACCTTTATAATATCATTTGAAGGTATAATCTTTTTAGCAAAATATATTTAACAAAATTTGTAAATATCAATGATACAAAAACCTCCAAAATGTTCTTTTGCAACATGTAAATTTACAATTTTCAAATAATATTTGATAATTACTTAAATGTATATTGTATTTGACATATAAAGTGCTAATCCTCTTGAAAGTTTATTAATTCTGAAAATATTATTTAGATATTTATTTAGTGAATTAGTTTCCTAATATTTTCTAATCTAGACTTAATTCTCAATTAAAAACATCCTTATAAAAATCATTATGTAATATCTTTTAGTTCATTAGATTGACTAAAAGTTTACAAATAAAAATGTGTTTAACCTGAATCTTAACATTCATATTTAACTTTGAAATAATGTTTCAGCAGTTGCAGCTAATGTTTTCTTTCTTAAATGGAAAGGTGACATTCTTTTTTTTTTATATCAAAGAAAAAATAAGTATAAATTAAGATGTCTATAATATCTAGGGTAAATAATGACTATATTAATATAAAAGAATTAGCTATTCTAAAAATTAAATAATTAATTAGCAAGTAAAGAATGCTGAAATAATTGTATCATTCATTATAATTAAAGATTTTACTTTTTTAAATGAATTTTATCGAGCTGGATATCCTTGGCTACATCAATAAGTTTCTTCTTTTTTAGGTGATTTCTATTTGGACATAGGTAAGTTTTTTTGAATTTATTTTTAAATTTTATCTTTTTTACTCAGGTTGGATTACTGCAGACCATAGCAATTATATCTTTTTTTTCTTTTCACTTTTGGATTATTTAGTATTTTACTACAAATTAGTTAATTACATGATCACTGATCAATTAGAATGCTATTATTCAAGTACATAATAATTGAATATATGAAAACTTGCTCTTTAAATTTTTCTCTTATCTCTTAAAATTTGTATAATAATTATAATCACATAATTATTGTAAGTTACATTTCAGAAACTTCATTTACAATAAAAAAGCTACAGAGTTAAAGTCTTATCTAAATTGATATTATATATTTAGTTTTATTATCAATGAAAAATCATTTCGGATGCTTAAGGTGAAGAATATATAAACTTTCTTAATCATTTGTTTTTATTTTTTTTTAAAAAATAAAAGATAGTAAAAGGAATAATATTTGTTATTTTTAATTACAGAAGCATATTTTTTTTAGAAAAACTGTATTTGTTCGTCATTCTAGAGTATCATTTAAGAGTATATCCAAACTTTTGAGATAATTTATTAAAAACATTAACTGTTTGAAAATTTATCAAAATTCGACCTTGATAAAACAATAAACAATAAATCAATTTGGCGATATTAAATATTCTAACTTCTTGTTAAAACCAATTATGATTTTTTTTATATTTTAAAGTTAGTTTTTTATAAATAAATTATTATTATTATTATTAAGATAGATATCAACAAAATTAATATATATTTGATATATATTATAACTTTTAATATTATAACAAATTGTTGAACTAAAATTATTCTTAAACACATATATTTCAAAATCAATTATAAAAGAGTTACAAATTATGTTATTATTACACTTTAATTCCTCAAAAATTATTAAACATCATGCTTTTCAAATTGCTTGAATAGTGATAAGTTAAATAAATAATAATTTATAGATTTATCAAAAAAAAGAAATTCTCCAAATTTTTTTTTAAACCTCACTGTAATAAGTCCTATAAAACTTTATTATCCTAATTTATTATATAGTTAAGAAAAAATTTCAAATCATGGTATATATAAATACTACTAAATATAATTTATAAGTCAAAAGAAAAAGATTTAAATTGTAAAATTTGAATATTAAAAATTATATAGTATCATAAAAGAGTTATTAAATGTATATTTTATATAGTAAATGTGTTAGATAAATACATTTTAAAAAATCAGAAAAATTTGGCAAACTATTTATTGGAGTATTATTACAACTGAATATTGTTAAGGAGTCAGGTAAAGTTGGTAAGCTATTTATTTAAGTATAATCATAATAGAGTTCCGTTAAGGAGTCGGGTAAAGTTTATAAGCTATTTATTTGAGTTTTATAGTAATAGAATTTTGTTAAGGAGTCAGGTAATGTTAGTAAGCTATTTATTTAGGTATTACTACAATTGAGAACTTTTAATTTCTGATATTTTTGCAATCCTTCCAAAGCATTTAATATAGCCTTATTAAGATCCGTAATTGTTAAACTATCAATAGTATCATTGTAAATAATGTTTGATATTTTATTATTTGATTCTAATTCTTCTATATTCATCTGATTTAATTTTTGATTCAATTGAGATAAGTCCCCATGAAATGAATTATCCATGCTATAATAAATTTATAGTTCTGACAATTGAAGGTTTGAATCTTTATTATTAATTTGATCATTTTCTATTTTATTTGTTTTTATAATTATATCATTTAATCTTTCAACTACTTTACTCATAGTCAGATAATTGTCTGGCTCGTTGTCCCAGCAATCTAAAATCATATAAACAATTTAATGATCAAAAGCATTATATTTGAATTTATAATATTATATTTACCTGTATAAATATTTACATAATCTTCAAGCGTATTAGGAATAATACTTTCTCTGAGTCTTTTTTTAATTTTTATAGCTAAATAGATATTGAATTGTTTACCTTCAATATAAAAAGAAGGGTGGTCACTTGATATCTTCTATAATAGTACACTAATACTGTAAACGTCATTTTTTTTATTTTGCAAATATTTTTGTGACATATTGTTATTTTTTCTTTAACTAGAAAATCTTTTCAGATCTAAATAAGAAATTATACTAAAAACATTTGACTAGTTGGTTATTTCGTCAATTCTTTTCAATAGACTAAAGTCTGCTAGTTTAATTACATTTTGATGAATTAATATATTGCTAGAATGCTATTAAATGTATATATAAAATTTAAATATTAATTTTTGACAATAAGATTTATAATAAGCAAAATGAGATATATATGTAAGATTACTAGATCACGATGCACAATTCCTTCGTCATGTAAACATGATACAGTACTAGATAACTGAAATGCCAAGTTATATTTGTCTTCTCAAATAAGCTTATTAAAATTATTTTTCAAGTAGCTTCTAAGAACACTGTCATTAGTATATTCTATTACAATCAAATATTTTTTCAATTGATCATTTTGATTTTCTAATTTTTTTTTATTTTTAAAAAATATATAAATTAGTTAAAAATACAATGTAAAAGCTAAAATATATATTATTAATTAACCTAACTTAAATAAGATTTTATACCTTAGTTTTATGCTATAATTCCAAAAAAGCAGATGATATTACAATAAAATTCAACTGCTTGTTGAAGTTTGAGCTAAAATTATTACAAATTAAAAATTTTGACTGATATAAATGATATTATAATAAACAAACTAAAATATATTTTGTAAATACTTCGTGAACCATTTTTTTAACAGTGGTATTATTAAAGTTATAAAATAATTTTAACGCAAGATATTATTTTGAACTTTTCCAATTTGTTTAATAGACTTTTCAAAGCTGCTTGAACTAAATCTTTTGAAAATTGCTAAAATGTTTGTATTAAAAATATTTTATATTATTACTTGAAATATATTTTTCAATAAACTCATTTAAATTCTTGGAAGTTTCCATTTTATTTTTTTTTTAATTTTATATTTAGCAAGTGAAATGATAAAAATTTTTGGAGCACTCGGTAAATATAAAAAAATTTTATTATGCAGTATAACTATTTATAGCCCTAATGAGAGGTTGACCTTTATATTTGAAAGTAATACATGTATTTTATTTAATTTTTATAATATCATTATTAATTTTACTGGTACATTTATTGAAATTTATAAATGTTCTTTACCATTTAATCTTTCTAATATTTGACCAATTATTGAATATAATTAATAGATTTTTATATATGTTGATTAATTATATTTGCTATTTACCTTTATCATTTGAAGTTAGTGCTATATTTCAAGTATATTAAAATTTTTAGTAAATAAAAACATAAATAAAAAATTACGGTATTATGGTTATTATTATATTCACTTTCATTATCCAAGGTTAATTCTACATTATAAGATATAATTAACAAATTCCTTTTAGTATTGGTCAATTATTTATCGAAATTGTTGTATTTACCTTCATTTGAAACCGATTCTATATTCAAATTTGATAATATTTAATTTTTAGCAAACAAAAATGAGTATAATTAACGACATATAATGGGGAAGCTTTTTTAGCATCCGAAACTGGCTCTAATGTAAATTCATGAAAAAAAAAAAAGATTTTAGAATATCATCCAATTGTCAAATTAACTCATTTTAGTCATACGAAGCTTCATAACTTTTCTTCCTTTTTCTTGTTCAGTGAAAATGTTTTTTAGTATTTTTATTACACTCTTACCTTTACAATTACTATTAGACATTGTTAAAATTTTATAAGTTTTTTTTTTTAAAAAAAAAATTTCAAATTACTTGTATAACGATAACAGAATACATTTGACATCCTGGCACCGTGACAGCTGGCAAATGATCGTCAAAAAGACTAACTGTAATTATTAAAATCGATTTACATGCGGGAGTTATGAAGATTTCGGCCGTAATTACATTCAATCTTAACAATAGTTCATCATTCTTATATGTCCAATCCAACTATCATCTTTTTCATGTAATAATAAGCAAATGATACTTTATAACGTGATGATTCATTAATCGCTTTAGACGAATCTATGGGAATTAAACGAAAAATTAAGAATGTACAATCTCTTTTTGGGCCCATCGAAACTTATAGAGGTGATTATCAGGAATTTTCTGTTTACGAACAATACAAATTGTAAAGCAAGAATGTTGTAAACATCAAATTAAAGAAAATAATATCACATATGATGTATATTCCAATTCATGACTTACTTGCAGAATGAATTCCGTCCGCGCCTACCAAGAAATCTCAACTCTCTCTCGTACCATCTTCAAAGATAGCCCAAACTCCTTCCTCATTTTCATGGTATCAACACGTTTTACCCCATTGCACGTCAATACCTCTAATAATAAATCTCTCAATCTATCCCTACAACTTACAATAAATGTAAATTAATTATTTAATTTACTAAATTCATAAACACTTAACTTGATATCCTGGAGTTTTAAATAATATTTTTCCTAAATGATCATGAACCGTTACAACAGTTTTTTCAATTCCATCGCCAATTGGATCTGGTACAACTTCATGAATTCTCGTATCAATAGATTTCGGAATACATTTTAATAATGATTTTACTCTCGTGCAAAGTAATGTAAATATGATAACCTTGCCACCGATCTAAATGTATGAAAAAAGGGAATTTAACACCGTGAAAAGGACGTAAGGTTTCCGGGTTGCCGGGCAAAACCCGGAGGTTTCGTCGAAACCGAAAGGTTTTGACTTTTGCCAAAATTGGATTAGGGTATTGCCCGTAACCCTAAAAATATCACATCAGTACCTTGTGGGCTTGGTACAGGGTCAATGATTTTTACATTAAATTTCTTTTCGATCGTGTTATGATTTTTTTTGAATTGAATGCGCTAAAGCTAGCCCACCTGGGCCTGCTCCAATTATAAGGATTGTAGGAAGTTTACGTTCACCCATTTTCATATCATTGAATTTCTTTAAATACGGATATAAATAAATTTTGAGAAACGATAGAGTTTTTAGAATTAAAAATTTAAAGCATTAGCACTTTATTAAAAAACAAGTCGTTGACTCCAAGGATTAAAAGTTTCTATGTTAAAAATATAAAAAGTATGAAAGGAGTGTAATGATAAAAAAAAAAAAATAATGAATTTTACGCGCGAAAATTAAATGATCAATAATATATATGTAGTATCGTTACTAATTTGGAAACTCGTACGACTTTATACAATGTAGGGATTCCTAAAATGTCGATCATTTTCAGAATAGCCAGTCCGAATCCGAATAAATATCAGTTGTCTTGAAAAATATATTATAAAGTTAATTGGCGATTGTGGCTACATATAAACTTTTATTTATTAATTAACTAGCAATAGCAAACCTTAAAGCCATAATCAAGCTGCGCATATCTTAATCATATGAATTAAAAAATTTTCGGAACGTATAAAATTTCTTTGTCCTCAATCTTTTTGCACTATATTCTAAACATCATATTTGGTTCTAAGTAAATGTTGTACTGCTGGTTTTGTAATATATTATTATAAAATTTTATGTAATTTGGTTATTATAAAATCGAGTTACGAAAATAGTAAATCATATGAACCGTAACGTACTTTTAATCCCTTTTCGTTAAGTAAATTTTATTAGATTATTAGAATTTTTAAACAAGGAATTCTCTAGTATAAACCGTTATGAAATTTTCCGAATAGATCTTAATTTTTTATGGTATGCACCTTTCCTAATTCAGTAAGTTCTCGCTTATTGACATTTTAAATAAATAATTATTAACAAAAATTATAAAAAAGCTTTTTAAATAAACAATAATTTTTTAATAAAATTATTTTTATTGAATTTAATATTATAAGATACTTGTTTGTTATATTATTAAATAATTCATTTTAATAAAACTTTCAAAGACAATGCACTTGGAGATTATCAACTAACGATCTGATAAACATGCATATTTGACCTACTCTCCTAGTCAAAAACCATTTTAGGAAATCCAGCACACGGTTAGAGCTAAGGTTAAAAATGAAACATTAATTTAGTTACCTGAAAACTTTTTCGCAATTATTCATTTATTTTAATTTTACTTTAAAAAAAATCATTATTTTTTTTCTTGTTCTTTTGTTTTCGGTAAAGGAATTTACCTTCCTAAAATACAAACAAAATGAGCTTGGTATTGTACTAGTTTAGGCATAAAAAGGTTGAAAACGACCTATAATTTACATCCCAGATATCAAACATATTTTTTTAAAAAAAAAACTTCTGCAAATAGGGTGAGCTTTGTACTAGCTTAGGCGATACTTCGCATAAAAAAGTTGAGAACGAGGCTTTGCTTACATCCCAGTTTCCAAAAAAGCCCTAAAGAGTTCTAAAATATGGTAGGTTTTGTAATTGCTTTGGCGAAGCTTCAACATAAAAGGTTAACCCTGCGTTTCTAACGAGGTGATGTTTACATACATAAACTCCCAGATTCCAGCAATGTCGTCCTAAAGAGAATTACTGAAAATGTATCCATTTCGATATGATCACTTGTCGGAGAAGCATTCTTACAAAGAGATTTTCAAACAAATCAATTTCATTGTCAAGTAAGTTTCATACCCATGTTTACACTTAATGCGTCAATTATTCAAGCGCATTCTTGGATTAATACCCATGTGTAATCGGGTATCATTAGAGTATCTCATGAACCTGTTTATAATACATGCGTCACTGAATTACTTCAATAAAAAATTATTTTTTATTTTTTAGTTCTTAGATTCCTACAGCAAGTACATTTCGGTAAGATAACTTGCGGAGAAGCACTCTACTTGAAGATTTCTATAACAAATCATTTTCATTGCTAAGTAAGTTTCATACCCATGTTTACACTTAATGCGTCAATTGTTCAAGGAAATTCTTGGATTAATACCCATGTATCATTAGAGTATCTCATGAACCTGTTTAGAATACATGCGTCACTGAATTACTTCAATAAAAAATTATTTTTTATTTTTTAGTTCTTGGATTCCTACAGCAAGTACTCATTTCGGTATGATCACTTGCGAAGAAGCACTCTCCTTGAAGATTTCTATAACAAATCATTTTCATTGCTAAGTAAGTTTCATACCCATGTTGACACTTAATGCGTCAATTGTTCAAGGAAATTCTTGGATTAATACCCATGTGTAATCGGGTATCATTAGAGTATCTCATGAACCTGTTTAGAATACATGCGTCACTGAATTACTTCAATAACAAATTATTTTTTATTTTTTAGGTCTTGGATTTCTACTGCAGGTACTCATTCTGGTATGATCGCTTGCGGAAAAACACCCTACTTGAAAATTTCCATAACAAATCAATGAGTCAAGTAAGTTTCATACCCATGTTTACACTTAATGCGTCAATTGTTCAAGCACATTCTTGGATTAATGCTCATGTGTAATCGGGTTTTATTAGAGTATCTCATGAACCTGTTTAGAACACATGCGTCACTGAATTACTTAGAGTTTTGAATCTTCTTTAATCAATAAAAAATTCTTTTATTTTAGATCTTGAAATCTTTACTTTATAGCAGGTTCTACATTTCGGTACGATCGAACACTTGTCAAAGGAGCAGGAATTTTCTATTTGCAAGCTTAATTATCCTGGTTCCGGTCATATGATGTCCTAAAAAGAACTTCTGAAAATGAGTCAAGTTTATTGAGTTTGTACTTGTTTAGGCGAAGCTTTAGCGTAAAAATGTTAATCTCGCGTTCTGACGAGAAATTCCGAAAGCTCCCAGATTCCAAACCTTATCTTATCGTTTATCCTAAATATGAATTTAATCCGTAGACAAAATAAAAATAAGAACGCTTTATATTTTTAAAAACCAAACAGCATATCAGTAAGAGTTTTATTATTATTATTATTATTATTATGACTGCCTGCAGTACTGCGCAAAATATCAGTTTGCGAAGAATCGAATGAATGTAACCTTTACTTTTGATTTCGTCAAAATTTTTAAGTTTCTTTAAAACTCATTATTGAATTTATTTTTGAGAATTCTTCAATAGCTTTGTGTCTGGGCTCATTTGAGAAAATTTTGATTTTCAGGTTAAAAATTTAATTCTTTATTAAATGAAAACTAGTAGAAGTCGAAGTCCTGTTCCAAGTAGATATGGAAGAAGTTCAAGTAAGGATATCTGGAGTCGAAGTCATGGACGCAGCAGAAGTCCTGATAGAAGCTCTAGGAACTTATCCGTAACCAATAGAATTCCGGTAACATATCTCCTGAAAAGAAATAATAGGAACGTAAGAAGTGATAGATGCAGAAGTCCAAGTCAGAGCCCAAGCAGAAGCATTAGCAGAACTCTGGAAAGGAATGGTAATTAATTAAATATTAATAATAAATAAAATGTCTTTTTTTTTATTTATTATTTAACAATAGAGATTAGTTCAATTCAAACAACGTTAAATTACTTGAGCGAAGAATGGAAGATACGATCGAAAATCACATGAAATATTCGAGGATGTGACTGTCGAACAATATAAGTCTTTAGAGTTACGATAAATAATATTTTCTCCAGATTTAAATTAATCAGAACTAATAATTAACATTTTGTAAACTTAGGATGAAGTGGTTCAGATATTTTCCGGTCTGGATGATTCACCGCATCGTTACTTGATCATACGAAGCCATGGAATGAAATTTCGCGCCATCTATCGATAGAACAATAATTCGAAGAATCAGATATGACCAAGTTGAACTTAAATATGTTCTTCAACAATTACTTCGGCACAGAAAAAAATCCTGCCAAATTTCTCAAAATATCGATTGGTCAAAAATAGAAGAACAAATTCAAAGCGTTCCAATGTAAGTATCAGTTTTAGGATATATCAGAATACCCATAGGACTTTATATTTTTATTCCTATTTTAATTATTTTAATGAAAAAGAAAAATGAAAACGCGGATCGAGCATATGTAAAACACGAACGATCAAATTTTTCCGAAGTACAACCCAGGTCCGTAAATGACGATCTATATTATTTCATCCGTCCAAAAATAAAAATGAAACGGATATGCATGTACAATAAGCCTTAAATTTACTAAATCTATTTATCTATAGCTCTTTATTTGTTGTATTATAGGTTAAAAATTGCTTAGACATGCATGCAGATGATGTTGACGAAATATCTAACACATAAAATTCAAAGAAAACGATGGTACATGTATGACGAACGATAATACATTTAAAGACAATATAAGACCACCACCCGAACTCCTGGATGGACGATACCATCTTCATTTGTGGAGGAGAGATAAGAGCGAAAGGAAAAAGGGAGGAAATTGTCAGACGAGAATAAATAATAAATAATTTATCTAGGATATAATTAGTAAAGCGGAAATAAATATGTAGGATAAATATATAGAATAAAGCAAAATATGTATGCGGACAATGCTAATTTATCTTGTTTTCCTGTATTTGTAATATAATATTATTTATCGTATGCTAATATCAAATTTTTTAGAATTTGCTTCAAAGTCTTAAAAAAGATGGTTTATAGGTATAGTAATATTCAAAATGAAAATATTTTTAATTTAATTCTAATATATTATATACAGTATATATTATATTAAAGTCACAGATTATTAAAATAAGTTTATAAATTTCTATAAAAATAATAAGAGATTATTTTAATTAATAAAATAATATAAAAGAATTATTATCGTTCAGTTTAACATTAATAGATACTCGCAGCAGTAATAAAAATACATACAATTAAACTAAAACATTCACATAATCCAAATTTAAAGTGGTTTTTTAAAGATTAAAGCACCTTACCCATTCGGAATTTTAAGATACACGGAACATTTGCAAATACCAAGTATTATGTGATTTAAAATTTATGCACCTCATTAACAACTCCACGCGGTAGCCCTTTTTTTATAAGCTACTAGTTATTTAGAAATAGATTTAAATTCAACATTTTATTAGAGTCTGTTCCAAAGAAACTCGATCGGATTGATCTATTTCATCTCTATTGGAAAATAACTTAAAATAATTAAAAACTTCAATATAAAATAAACAAGTAGCATGTATTGAAAATTAAGTTACATTATAAAATTTATTAATTTTAAAACACAGCACATTGTCATGAAATATTTAGTAATTCAATGATTTTTCTAAGACGTTAATCATATCCTAACGTTGAAATCCTAATAACACTCAATTTTCAATTATTTTGATATTAATTTTTGACAGTTCTAAATCCAATTCTGAATTTCAAAGAGAGAGGAATAAATGGCAATTCGCCCAGCATTCAAAAATAGACCTTAACTTCCAAATATACGTGAACTCCAAAATCAATTGATAACTCATAAAACGTTTTAGGTGAAATTCTACAATAAAATCTAATAATTCACGCTCGTCCTAAAAAAGAATTCGCAAAGCAAAATCTCCAAGCTTTCTAATTGTTGACAACTATTAAAATTCTTTTATGTCTCCATGAAATACACTGCGTAACGACCTCAGATTTGGATAAAAATTTCATGATTCTAAATTTAATGAACAATCAAAATTTTTGCAAAGTCTAAGTACCTTTAAATTCTTTCCATTATTTTCCAGGAATCTAATTAAGTATTCATCATTCGGACAATCATATCCAAATGTTAAAATTTGCAACTCTAGAAATGCATCATATTGAAGTTCATTAAAATCTTTTAAACCACTATTCATTAATTAATGATAATGAAAGTCCTTGTAATTTCAAAAGTTTCCGAAATTAGTGACCATGGTATACGTTAACGTACTCCAACAATGTGTAACTTGTTTAATTTTAAAGATTTTTAGATTATAGAACGACGAAGTTTAAAAAATCTTATAATTGAGTGACTTATATTATTAATCCTAAGACCTTGATAAATGCTGTATAATGAAATAATGAGTCTTGCCGAAATAATAACTCATTCTCAGATAAATTGTTTTTGGTTATTTAGGAAGACAAATGAGTAAAGTATAGAATTTTGAATTATTCTCTAAAAAATTCGAACAAAAGTTTCATACCACCAGTAGTATTAGTAGTAGCTGTGGTTGTGTTAATTATAGTGGGTTGTTCTGCTTCATCTGAACCATCTGAATTAATGATAACTTTACTTTACGCGCGCTTTGAGTTTTTTCATGTGATGATGTGAGTCTTTTTGTCAAAGAGCCCAGTTGTTAAATGGACATATAGAACGTTTTAATCGATATTCTACTTCAATCTGTTTTGTTTTATTTTTGGATCGAGTAGAAATCGTAGAAACTGTGGTAGTTGATTGATCATAAAACGTATCTTGAGTCATTCAAAGGCATTTGGTCGATTAATTGATTAACTTTACGTCTCTTAAAATTTGCTTTAGCATACATACCGTCACTTCCATTTGCTCTCTATCATACTCAGCTTCAGGTAATCATTGTAAAGATACGATTTCCCTTCTGATGGAATTGCTAAAGAATAAAGTTACTTAGTATTGTTTTAAAAGTTGCAAGGCTAATTTTAATAAAAAAAATATAATTTGGTTAGTTTATATTGAATTAGATAATATAATTTATCATATTAACCTTGTTTGTGTTTTTCATATTTCCATAACTCTACTATGATTCTGAAATCCTCAAATATAACCGTTTATGTAATTTATGTAATTTACAAAATCACATGTTGGGAATTATGTAATACGTGGCGGATTAAAAAAATTACACAATAATTAATATCATGTGATCGTTAATCATTTTGACATTTTCCACCGTTACTGATACGTGATTATAATAAAATATTATCACACCCCCTCAAGTTTGTGTTTCTACAACTCCCCCAGACCATTAAAAATCCTTGGACACGTGATTTTAGGTACACGTGATGTGGCTTAGTTGAATATATTTAATAATATAAATTAAATATTAATATATGAATTACTTTAATGCTATGAACTAACCCTAATTCTATGCAACTAATCGTAAATGTTGTGCAGTCGTTAGCTGCGTAGCCTGCAGCCGGCTTTTCTAACAAACTTTTCCTTCTGAACCCTAATGCTACGCCCTAACCCTAATGCCACGTCCTAACCCTAATGCTAAATATTGCGTAGCTGGACATATAGCATTTTTTAAACCCTAACTTACATTTTAATACAATATATTTAATTAATTAAAACGAAAATTTTAAGTTTTTTTAATAAGCATAGATTTATTTTATAAAAATTTTATAATAATGAATACTAACTGTAAACTACTTCAAGTTAAAGGCATAGTTCTGTACTAATCTAGTAATAACAAGTTGTTGTAATAATTAAATCACCAAATAACTTATAAATTGTTTTGAAAATTATATACAAGAAAACTAAATAAAAAATCAAGATATAATATTAAACTTTTTTTTTAAAATAAATATAAAGAAAATCAATTATTTTAATTACATATATAATTAAGCCCAGTATAATTCTTTAATACAATAATTATAGAGATTCTAACACAATAAAATACTCTATAGTTAGAAATATCAGCATTTCAATAGAATTGATAATCTTTTTTGCAATATCAAGATATTAATTAATTATCATATATTTTCACATATTGTTTTGCTTCTTATCAACCCTTTAAAATTTTTGACTAAAAGTTTTTATAAGTTTAGCTATTTAAAAATATCTTTGATTTTATAACTTAAAAATTCAGAAGTATCAAATTCTAAAATAAAAAGAGCAATATTGAAAAAAATATCTAAAAAGAGATTATTAAAAGGATGCTTGGAAATATTTTTGTTTTATTAATATTAAAAAAGTATTTTAAATGTTATTATGAACAAAAAATAATATCAAAAAAAATTAGAATAAAAAAAGGAAGCATGAGAATTTTAAATTTGTTTATATTAACATTTTGCATTACCTATAAATTAAATTACATGCATATAAAGTAAATTACATATTTGAGGATTTTTGATGGTGATTCTAGGAAAGATGCATTTCTACTATTTATTCAGAGGACTTTTTGATATGATAAAATCTTATTTATATACTTAAATCTATTACAGGTTGAATTAGTTAGGATTATTTTAAGTTAGTTAAGGTTAAATATTAGCATATTATTGTAAAAATATCATGTATTTGAGTTTTTTCTCAATAATACTTAGGTAGTTTTATTTTAATTAAAGATAGCACTACAACTAATTGCAATAAGTGATAAATAAGTATTACAAAGTTGCAATTAATTGCGACATTAATAAAATTAAATTACAACTAGTTACAACTAGTGACAAATAAGCATCACATAGTTGCAACTAGTTGTAGTATTATCTTTAATTTTAATTATATTAATAATCTTTGTATATTAATCTTAAAGTTAAACATCAGTTTAAAGGATAAAAATAATCTTGAACTCCAAAATTTTCAATTTTATTTTTATTTTAAAATTTTATCAAACAAAAAAAATAACTTATCATTTTAATAAGTCAGTTATGTATTCTTTATATTAAAATTTATTTCATTTATTGTAATTATAGAAAAAGGTCAGTTGTTTATGCTTCAAGTATATCTAAAAGTAATATTCTAGCCTATTTGTATTGAAAAGAGTCAAAAGTTAGGTAATTTTAAAAAAATAATTTAAGTAACTTGGTAATTTATTTGTAAAAAATCAATAGCAACACATCTTAATATTAAAAAAAATTTGTTTATTTATTATCTCTTTATATTACTTCTTTCAAAGCGATTTATCTTTAATAAATAATTTCTTTTTTTATTTTAGATTAGATCAGTTCTTTCTTTTGGTAAAGAACCAGATAGACTTTTGAATAAAACTATCGAATTCATATTTACAGTAAAAATAAGCTAACTAATTTTAATATTTTTTTTTTAATATTTGTATTTGCATTAAAGGTAAGTTTAA